>JAUZNJ010029579.1:1377-15328 GCA_034780135.1 Jordanella pulchra | reverse complement strand
ACAAACATGCTTTAACTTATTTAGTCCAAACTTGCTGGAGTTCTAGTAAAGATGTGGTTCTACAAAGTCTAAGGCCTCATCCAGAGTTTCAGATGGTTTTCATGGAATTTTGCAGAGTTTATTTTGAAAACAAATCTGGCGAGGAAAAAAAAAAAAACATTTTTTTGTTGTTTAATCACCTAGAAATCAGACATGGGGACATTTACAAGAGTGGTTACACCAAAAAATATTCCTTCATACTTTTCTGTCGTACAAATACAAACATTTGTATTTCCAGTTTATAGTTTGGGGGCTGTACTTGATTTAATTCACATCTGTAATTTCAGGCGGAAATTGTTCCTAAAACCCTCTGGGCTTAAGGGGTGATATATATGATGGACAATCTATGGCGGAAATATTGCAGCCATTTTAGGCTCCCCTTGATAAACAGGACGCCATCACCTGCATGAGCTTGGTTTGTTCCGTTAATGTTGGGGATGCAGCAGTGAACTAAACTGTTTCTAAATATACCCCGAGTTGGTTTTTCCTGCTGTTTCTTTGGTTCTGTTTTCTTTTTGTGCCTTTTCACCGACCTTATACAAAATCCTAAAATATATAAATATATATAAATACAAGAAGTAAAGAGAGAAGAACCTATAAAGGCCTGAACTCTAAGGATCAGCTGCCTCCCTAAACTAAACCCGACTAACATATCAGAACTTCATGGACCGGGCTTATTAAAGTTCTTGGTCCCGTTTGTTTATAGAGCTGAAGCAACTGAACTTCAGAACCAGGACCGCTGAGACTAAATAAATAGCAGCGTTCTGCAGCAGAACCGGGTCTGGTTCCTATAGAGTGGCTCTGTTCCTACCTGAACATACATGTTGCTGACTTGACTCTCACACAGCAGGTGAGTGCAGCGGCCCGTCAGGGAGGGGTCCACCAGTCCTCCACAGGCCTGGATGACCTAGAACAGCAGGAGGGAGAACATGGTGAGCATCCCCGCCTTCATGCTGGGTTCTGCTGCTCTAAGGACGGCTCCTACCCTCTTCCACGTGGCCAGGAGCTGCTTGTCAGCCATTTGTTCAGGGTAGTCAGCGATGGCAAACACACAGCCCAGCAGGAAGCCGTCCTGAGGAACTGAGGGCAGAGCAGAGCTTAGTGACCATGGAGTCTGAGGACCTCTGAGGAACTCCTCCTCTCCTAGTACTCACTGTCTTGGCCCAGCTCATGTCCAAAGAGCTGGGTGACATGAGGGGGCTGCTGCTGCAGAACTTGCTGGTTCTGCTGCTGTAGAACCTGCTGCTTCTGCATCTGCTGCAGATGTTGCTGCTGTTGTAGGAAATGTTGCTGCTGCTGAAGATGCTGTTGGTGAAACTGTTGCTGATTCTGCTGCTGTAACATCTGCATGCGCTGCTGCTGCTGAAACTGCTGCTGCAGCTGGTGCTGCAGCTGCTGCAGGCCCGGTCTGAGGAGTTGCTGCGGCCGCAGCTGCTGCTGGGAAAACATCTGCTGCTGCTGCAGAAACTGCTGCTGCGGAGGAAAACTTTGCTGCTGTGCACCCTGTGGCTGCTGCTGCAGCATCTGCTGCTGCTGCAGGTGCATCATGGGATGTGGAGGTTGCTGCGTTAACTGCTGATGCTGCTGTCCAGCCTGATGAGACTGCTGCAGCATCTGCTGCTGTTGCTCGGCTATGAGCGGCGGTCTGGGCAGCTTAGTCTGGCTGAACTGAGGGGGGTTGGTGGCGCCCAGCGCCGTCTGCTCCGCTGGCTTCGTCTGACTGCCTGACAAGTTTGGGAGGATCTACAAAAGGAAAAGGTCAACAAGCAGGTCAGAAAGCTGCTGGATGAAGCCCTGAACACAGAGAACAGCATTGAGCGTTGGATGCTACAGAGAGTCGCGGCGTTCAGCACTGACTGACAGTCAGACACGCTTGGTTAGCTCCACCGGTCCGGTTAGACATTTTAATGACAGGGTTAAAGTAAAACACGTCTGAATTAGAGGAAATACTAAATAAAATCTGTCCATGGCCAAGAGCAAACAGTCAGTCAGCGCAAAGCAGGCGGGCAACTGAGAGTAAAACAAGAAAACATTTTAATACAGAGGAAACTTTACCCATGAAAGGAGGACAGAAAACAATTAGTGGTCTTTGTTTTGGGACCATTATTATTCAGTTTGTACATTAATGAAACCTGTGAGGTGACTAGTCTGTTACAGTTAGTTTGTTTGGAAGGAACGGTTCGATCTCAATAAACTAACATTAAACTTGGATAAAACAGTAATATTTGGGAATAGATTCATACGAAAAACAAAACTCATCATATAAGAAAATGAAACTAAGTTTCTTGATGTAATAATAGATGAAAAAATTGAGTTGGAAGAAGCAGATTTACTTCAATATATATAAAAATTGTTTTCAGTTCCATAGAAAGTTTAGCATTTTGTAAATCAATCATCATTATATAATGTTCCTTTATACGACCTTACAGGCCTTGTGTTGAAGTATGGGGGAACAATTATAAACAACAACAACTCTGTCCTCCTCCTCCAGAATAATAATCACTTTCAAAGACTTTGTTATTTAGGAATAAAAAATGAAAGTTTGAGGATCTGATTCATTTCTAAATTCTTCTCATGATGCACAGAATAAAAAACAAACAACAACCATTTAGTATCCAGAAGCTTTTGCAAATGAAAGAACAAAAACTATCCAAGAGAAACGCATTCAATCCTCATCAGTGTTACTCTGGAATGAACCGAGACATTGAGGATCAGGATCTACAGCATCATCGATAACCAAGAACCTGCTCCAATAATGTTCTTGTTAGGATTTATTGTCAAATCTCAGTGACTGATAAACTCAACGCTTTGAAACCTGATGAATCTTTTTCAACTACAATGATTTTTATTACTATTTACACCAAATGTGAACATTTGTTTTCCATTTCAGTTGGAAATAAAGCGGATCATGTAGGGCCTGTAGCTTTGGCCCTTAGGTCTGCAGCACCTGGAGGAGTCCCAGGGAACGGGGCCCTGGGGGGCCTCTGGCACAGACACACAGTGATAGGTGGAGAGCTGCTGCCTGTACGCACAGCGCCGCCAGCGATCCTACGGCGGGAAAATCCAGGACCCAAGTCTGCATCCTGGTTCCTGTCAGGACTGAGGCTAAAACTTCCCCCTGAAGGCTTTCAACGCTTTGATGCCTTCATTTTTGTTGCTCCTTGAAGGAACGGTCTCTTAAAAATGCCTTGGCCTTCTCTGGGTACTCCTCTGGTTCTCTGTGACCACAGATGGAGGGAGCTGCAGCCCCGCCCCTCCCCCTATCTTCTTAGGGTCCGCTGTGGGGACGTCTATGACTTGCTCCTCCTCACTTAGCGTAAAGTTTGAACTCTAGACTGACATTATGTGTAATAAAGGACTGGTTAGCATTTGAGCTAGCACCAGAACCCAACAGCCTCTTTTTGCTGATTCTAAGCCAAACAACCACCATAAAAACTCCAGGAACAGTTCCTGTCAGAAAAATCAATTCCTCCAGAGGGCGCTAGAGAAGAGCTGCAGAAGACTGAGTCTTCTCTCAGTCCTGCTAACTGCAGCTCCATCAAACATCCAACAGGTCAGCAGAGCAGCCAATCAGGATGAAGCTGCTTCCTAATGCCAGGTGTGTGGGCCTGAGAGGCTAAATGTTTAGGAGCAGAAGTGAGCGGATCCACAGAGAGGTTGGAGAACGACGGCTCAGTTTACGTACATGAGCACCCGCTGGCCGACCCGATGGCTGCATGTCGGAGTTGTTGGTGATGTTGCGGAGCGTCCTGATGGTCGGGCTCCATCCAGTGATTCCCTCTGGACCCGCCACCCCTAAGGCAGAGAAACAAACCCTCGTTAGCAGGTTGAACCAGAGCGAGCTGCCAGCTACCGTGCACTTTGCTCTCTACTGACCTTGCTGTGCAGCACGAGCCTCTGCAGGCACCGTCCCCCCACTGCTAGGAGCAGGGGGCACCGTGGCGCAGAGGTTAATCAGCCCGGAGCCCGCAGACGACACCGGATCCTTACATCCGGCCGGCCCGAGCCGCCGCCTCACCATGCCGGTGGGAAGAGCGGTTGCCGTGACAACTTCAGCCGGCGTCCAGTTCAGGTTGGTGCCCTCCTTCTCTGTGGAATCGTCGTCATCAGAGTCGTCGAACATCCTCTCGCCGCGGAGCTCGGGTTTCCTGGGAGAGGTCGGTGACAGAGAGCTGAGGCGTTTGGGTCCGGGCCGTCTGCGAGGACTGGACTCCTCGCCTGACGAGCCGCCGCTGGACGGCCGGGAGCGCCGGGGACTGTAGCTGCCATTGGAGCCGTAGGACTCGGCCTCGCTGTCCTCCTCCGGCTCCACGTAGGTCAGTCTGGGGTGATACAGAGCCTCGTCCTTCCTGCTTTTATCTGGAGGGGGCAGAAAACAGCCAGAGTCAGGACTGAGAGGGTCAGGGGTCAGAGGTCAGGCTGCGCTGCTGTACATCAGGAAGCTTCTCATCCTGCAGAAGCCTACCTTTAACAGAATCCGTGATCCAGTCCGGAGTGACGATCCTGATGCTCGGGTGTTTCAGAGCACATTCAAACTTTGCCTGGAAACAGGAGGCACCATGTCAGGAGCACGGAGACGACAAACGGATCAGAACCGACGATTACTTTTTCCCATTAATCTCTGCATGTGGTCTCAGACGATGCCAAAGGTTCTGGTTGGGCTGATCAAGGAGCCCAAAGGTGGACAGACAATCAAACAGTACGGAACATGTTTACAGGAGGTTCTGGGTTTAGATTCAGAACTTTGTAGCGAGGCTCATTGGTTTGTCTTCTTCTTCATTGGATGCAGAACATCTGAGGCTCCAAAGTTACTTTTAAAACTTTTTAAGAACATTTCATACGAAAAAAAAAAAAAAAAGAAAAAAGAAACACTTCCTGGACTTTAATAAATCAGACTGAATTTCAGAGCCGACCCCAGAACTGGTGAGTATAAACTCCCTGAACGCAGATTTCACAGCAGGCGCAAAGCTAAGTGAGGTGAAGTTATTGAGGCAAATGGCACGACTCCAGAAAATACAACAAAAATCTGAGCTTTTCTTTACATCTGCTCTGGTCAAGGAGCAGATGTTGTTCTGAGCTACAGAGAAGAGGCAATGGAGCCGAGTTTTCTTTAATCCAAATCAAAGATGGAGAAAATAATGTTGACAAAGGATGAAGTGGGGAACCTTCTGAAGAGGTTTTTAGGTGACTTAAAAAAAAGTTTTAATTTAGACCTAGCATAATTGATTCTTCTTTGTACCTCCAGCATGGACACCGATCAGCTGATGCCTTCTCTCTCCACTCGGTCGCTGTCTGACCTTTGCACATCCTCACCTTTCCTCCTTCCATCTCCTGCAGTTAGCATCTAGAGCAGGGGTCACCAACACGTCGCCCCCGGGCACCCGGTCGCCCGCAGAGCCCTTTTCGGGTGCTGGGAGCAAGTTCTAAAAATAGCACAACTCACTATTGAGGTGCGTCTAAAATTTAATTTTATTCAATTGTTATTGTTTATTTTTTTGCATCTGTATATATTTTAAAACAGGCAATCTATCTTTAAAATATACCCCCCGGTCCAAGGTACCCTTCGTGGATCTCTATCCACACAAAGTTGCCCCATGTCTTAAAAAGGTTGGTGACCCCTGATCTAGAGGCTAGCTCCAGCTAGCTGTAGCCTCTCCTAACTGTCTCTACCTGGCAGGCTTCTCCAATCTACTGTTGTCCTGCTCTCGGCCTGTGGTGAACTAATCCGATCTTCCTGGTTCTGGTTCTCTCTCTCTTTGTCGGTCATTTTGCACTGATTTCCCACTAATCCTCTCTAATCTCCAGAACGTTGTGTCACCTTTCCTCTGTCGTCCGGGTACATAGAACATTCTTAGCTTCGCTGCATATTCAGTCCTGTGCAGATTGAAGTGAAGCTTGTGGAGCCTTTAGTCACTACCACTGCTGCACGCATATAATGTTCATCAAGCGTTGAGCTAAAATCTGCTAGCTTGTTAGCCATCTAGATGGAGAGCTTTCTGAAAATCTTATGTTAGTCTCCAATGACGCATTTCTAATAAACAACCCAACACTCGCTAGGCTAATAACACACTGGGGAAACCCTGTATATGATTTGAGACCTATGACATCACACTTCATTTTTCCATTTTAGGAGCATTTAGACAAAGTTACACTGGAGTAGCAGCTGTAACAACCGTTTTATTGTCAGGTTTGGAAACTTTGGGCCTTTTAAAACAATTAGCCACAAATCTCATCTTCTTGGAGAGTAAAAAACATGCATCCAAACAGAAATTAAACGGGACCAAACACAAACCCAAAGACTCCAAGGACCCAGGAGAACCACGACTTGGACCAGATTTGGATTGGTCTGTGACCTGGAACGAGCTCAGGAAGCTGGACCTCCAGGTGCTTTAAAGGCTCAGTGTTCCACCTACAGGTGGTTCTAGTGACGGAGGTGATGGGGCTGGAAAGGTTTCCCAAAGAACTGAGTGGAAGTCTGTTGGCCTCTGATTTAAGCCACATTTTGTGGTTGTTGCGCAACACTCACTTACATCCCACAGAAGCAAGAGTTGCCACAGCAGAAACATCTATAATATAAACTGCAGCATCTGCACTTACCCCCTTTGGCTCCTTCACCACCAGGTGGGTGATCCTCTTATTTAGGTTCAGCTGGCATTCACCTCCATGGAAGGTAAGGAGAGCCCACAGGGCGTCCAGGTCGCCTGGCAGCTGGGAACCAACACACACACACGCACATACATAGGATACCGAGATGATGGACCAAAGCTACACACAACATCATGCTGCATTCTCTTACCCTGGGAAGGCAAGCTGTGACACCAAAGAAGATTTGTCCCGATTCTGGAGAGAATCCGGTCACTCTGGAGTTTCAGGGTCACAGAAAAACAACTGCGGCTAAAAACAAGCATTACCTGAGCTATTATAACCATGTTAAACCATGGCTTCTACTCATGTCTTTATTAACAGCAGTGAGAGGTACTGTGGAACTGATGGTGAAGGATACGGTAACAGATCTCCACATCTAACAGACAGGATCACCCAGGAAGGCTGCAAAACAAGACACATAAAAAGCTATGATCCGATCCACATATCTTCATTTCGACCGATTCTATTCCAACACCAGAAGCTGTCATAAACTCCTCTCTCGAAGTGATATTTATGAATGTTAGAAGGTCTTTGACAAAGGGCAACTTAAATATGATTGAGGTCAGACATACGGTAAAATCATATCATAATCTTCCTCTGTGAATTGCTCTGCTTAAGGTGGATGCAGATTCAAGACTAAAGATGCAAAGCAGGAGCAAGGAGGAAGCAATTCAAGCCATCTCCTCCATCAATCATTATGGGCCTTTACAAAACAAGGTCAATCTAATTAAATGCAATTCAGTTTATTTATATAGTGCTAATTCACAGCACATGTCATCTCATGTCAGAATACAGTCAGATTGGTTTCTGTTGAGGAAAACCAGTTCATTGCATCCAGTCAAGACACGGTCCTCGTGGATAAGCTCATGGATATTCTCCTGACTGAAATAAGAACACCAAGCCCCAGCAACACTCACAGAGAATATCGCAGGGTTCTTGCCAGCATATTTCAGCGCTAAAAAGAAAAAAGTCACCATTACCGATGGTGCATATTTTTTAGGAGCATAACAGTCCTTTTATATCTGGGCGTCCTCTGCAGGGCCTGTCAGCACATCCGCTGATGAAGCTGAAACTTTTAAAATGGAGTTGTGCTGACGCTGATTTTTAAAAAGCGTAACCCCATAGTTCCCTCCTCATTTGTACATAAACATGAGGTAAGCGCTGAGAGCATGAACCCTCGAGAGAGTGCAGCCCAAATAATGAACTGGTAGCAGTTAGTTTCCATCCATATTGTTTACCTGTCATTACATGATCCTTAACCTCGGCACAATCTGTACATACGCAACCAGAAACACATCTGCAATACCCTCAATTGTGCTACATAAGAAAAGATTAGAACCTTTTCTTTTAAATCTCCTTAACTACAATAATCATACCAAACAAGGCTGTGTAACAGGTTATCAAATTATTTTTAAATGCATATAAATCATTTCTGTTATATTACTGTCTGTTAGGATCCTACTGTACTTCGGCTTTTTAAAGTTAAGTTAATTTCAAGTTTTATATTTGCCTTTTGCTGAAGTTATATGGTTTATAGAGCATAATCTAAAGGAAGACAACTAAAATGCAGATCAATCCTGACCAACATATTCTGCTGACAGCTCTGAACGTGTCCGATGATGACACCAGACAAGCAGTTCTACCGAAAGAATGTACAACGCATCAACTTATCGCAGAAAAGTCGATAAATAATTGTTATAAGACATAGTTCAGCCTTCTTTGGTGATTTAAGGATAGAAACCAGAACTTTCAGTTATTACAGTATTTATGACGACCTGGATGAATATCCGCTTAAACAAGCGCAAATGATCTGATGGAACCGATCATTCCTCCGGTACAGATCAGGTAGGGACAAGCTCATCTGTATTGTTTCGGTAAATGTTTACATTCTACCTTCTGCTGTTGCCGACACCGTGTGTGATGTTGTCACTTTCACTGTAGCCAAGTTTCATTTCTATACTCTGATTAAAAGCAGAGCTGATTTTTATGGCCGCTCTGCAATAGAGCATTTAAAGCAAAAGATGTTTCAAAGCTGGAAGAATATTTCAGGATAAAAGAATAAAATGTGTGGAGAGAAAAATAAAAGATAGCATCAGCTCTGTGAAACTGTACTATCGCCAGCATATGCTTATGGTTTAGTCATCTAGTTGTGGAGGTCTCCGCCTCCATCTTTAACGTCAACATGTGTTGAATGTTGAAGCATAAAATATACAATGCTTGTTTGGGAGCCATGCTTTAAATGATGGTGCATAGCAGCTCACTTAACCAAAGAAGGCCCAGCGGGTTACCTTGACCACAGGCAGATCAAACACCTCCCGTGATTCGCTCACTTCAGGGTTGTCTCCATCCTCTGCGATGATGTGAGTGGCCAAAGCATTGTAGGAGACCTCCTTTCCTTTTCCTGCCTTCAGTAGCTGCACCACCTGGAGAAAGAGCACCGGACTGATAGCAGCTGCTGGTTACACATGCAGCTGTTCAGGACGTATATCAAGAAGTGTTTTAAATTAGAGATGTCCAACTGGTTCCCAAAGGGCTGTGTGGCTGCTGGTTTTCTTCCCAACCAAGCAGTAGCAACAACCAGACTCCAGTCATCTCATCAAGTCATCACGTTAACACAGATTTCACTTGATAAGAGGACTTGAGTCTGGTTGCTACTGCTTGGTTGAAAAGAAAAACCAGCAGCCACACGGCTTTCTGGAAACAGTTTGACACCAGTGTTCTAAATTCACGGCAGTATAAGTCCTAACCCCCCTTAAACAGCTTTTTTAGGCCCCTCTGTGCACAGAAACAGCTCCATCCATGACCCAGCAGTCCAGGGTTCAAACCCGGGACCGAAGCAAGCAGAAGGTTCAACCAGAGACTCTAGAAGCCACCGAGGCCTCATTATTAATCAAAATAAACAATAAAATTTTGCTTTGTTGGTTAGAAAGCTGCTGTTCAAACCCACCCAGTGTCATCTGTCTCCAGTGGATTAAAAACCGAGAACAGTGGGTTCAGACTTCTTGATGTTCATGTGTTCAGATCACAGCTTCTGTTTGAATGTGACCAATAAACCCTGCATATGACAGCTACAAATGGGCCACAGATCAGAAGGTTCGGGCTCGGTTTGTCCCTGTTTCTGTCCTGAACTCTGCAGGTGGTCCGGACCCGGCATGCAGGTGGAGCCCATCTTGTAAACAGATTAACCTGCCGCCAGTGAGCTAACGGCTAACCAGGAGATCTGCGACCAGCTGCGGACGGAGTAGATCAAGCCAGTCAGAGACCGATGGAGCCCCCCTTATGTAGCATGCTGTCCTTTTAGCATGCTAGTTAGCTCCCCCTTGTTCATTCTGAATATATGTGGTAGCTTAGCATAGCGTCACGGAGCTAACAAGCTAACGTCCTGGTTCTTACCTTTGGATCAATGTCTCCCACGACGTAAAACTTTACATCTTTAAAAAGCTCCTCAGGGACCTTGATCTCCTCCTCAGACATGGCTGTCCATGAACAGAGAGCACAAAGCTGGACAGAAGGAGAGAAGGATGGAAGTCTGTGTGTGACTGCAATAGCAGCGAGGCGCCAAATCACTGAGAGGCGCGCGCTGTCAGAGGAGGGGGGGCGGGGAATTATCTGCGGCTCTTCTTCCTCTTCCTCACGTTACCATCTCTCCGAGAGGACTTTAAGGATTCCCACCTTTGGGAATGGCTTTAAATAAAACCAGCAGGTTCTCCTGTCAGTGGGATAGAGAGGCTCCAGATCCCAACTGACCCCCCCCCCCTGATCTGACTTGGTAGCTTCGTCCAACCTGAAGCTTCTCTGCCATAGATCCAAAGCTAGACCCGCGGTGGGAGTCGTCACAGATATCCATAGGGAAGGTAGATGTCTCACTCCAACATCCGCCCGGCCGCCATCTTACCACAGTCAGCATTCTGGACCGGATGTGTTGAACGGAGCAGGAGGCGAGTGATCTGAACATCCCATAATACTTAAATCTCAGTGAAAACGTCACGGATTTACACACAGTTTGGTTTCTTACAAACGTTATTAACGTAGTTATAGTTTTGGGTGGTTGAATCTGTTTAAAGTACAGCTTATTAACCCAATTGTGCTAAGCTAGCTAGCCTAAGTTACTTCGACTAGTTGTCAAGAATGAGACCAGCTCCTTTTTACTGGAACTAACAGCGATTTAAGGACAAACTTGTCTTTTGTCTCCTTTAAAATCTTAGTGAAGTTTGGCTAGGAGCATTTCCCAAAACTATAGCTGCAGTTTTCCATTACTGATCAAGTTACTATCAGTTCAGGGAAATATTCCCAGTTTAGTTGCAGCCCACAGGCAGAGCTTCTGTCCTTTGTTTTTATTTGTACTTGCCTAATCAGGAGGTTTTAACCAGATTTAAACTGAGACGCAGTATTAAAGGTTAAGTCCCACTGCTGGTCACATCCCAAAGGACGTGAACTTTGACCCCTCCCCTGAGGATGTGCTGGAGTTTAACCAGCAGTCTCACATCAGCTGCATAGGCGCGGTCGCTCTTTCTGTTCAGTAGAACCACATATTATCAAACTTAAACATGATTTCTGATGGGATGCTGTGTTACATCTTTCATTATGATTTTTACAAGAACTTGTAAAATGCCACTTATGTGCAGTTTATGGATGCAGCAATCGTTGTTGCTCAAGTACAAGAGCTCAGTATGCATTTTAACAGGCTACATTGTGTGTAATATGATGTACGTATTCGAATATTTATTGTAATTTTGCTATTCTTAACACTGAGCTTTAGTTGTTCATTTGATTTAAAATTGATTCCTTGTGTGTGTTTGCTATTTTCATAAGAAAGCCCTGTGGTTATAATTATTTATAATTATGTAGTGTCGTAACTACACCTTTGATGTTTATAACAAACCAAATCATTTGAAAATCGGTTGAAAATTGAGCAAGTTTGGGACGTTGGACTCCATAGGTCGGCAGCGTGTGTGAGACATCTAGCTTTAATATAGATATCTATTGGCCTACAAATGTGGCCGGACATGAGGTAGCTTGAAGCTAAAGATGCTAGCCAGTCCACTGTAGCATTCAGCTGGTCACTTTGTTCCACCATCTACGCTGAAATCAGAATTCGACCTCATTTTCCAACACAAGCAGATCAGTTATAAAGCATGGGAAGGAAGTTTGGATGTTCCTGTTAAATCCTTGGAATAGAAGGGCCCCTCGGTTCGGTTCTGAGGCCCAGTCCTCGGTCCGGTCCGTTCATGGATTCATCCGATTCAATAACACAGCAACTGCAGGGTTTGGTCTAAGAACTGGCAGTCTTCTAATACTTCATCCATGACGATGATGATGGTGAACAGGTTCATTGATCTCAGTGGACCGGACTGTGTGGTCACATGGATTTCTGCTCATTTAGTGACAGCTGCCCCCCCCCTGTCCCCAGCTGTCCTTCGGAGGACTTTCTGAATCAGCTAAATCCACTCTGGGTGGAAAGCAGAATTTTGTCGGCTGCATGGAAGGAATCATCTACAACGGAGACAACATCACCAGCCTGGTGCGAAGGAAGAAGGTCGACACCTCCAGCTTCGTAAGAGCCCCCCCTTCTTCTTCTGTGGTTTAATGTTAGCACGGATCTAGGTCCTTTGTAAGGTGTTTCCTGGTCATTAATGTTTGTGATGTCTGACAGGATCCAGAAAGAATCGCTGCCAACCACAGTACATCAAGCAAAGGTCAATCAGCATTTCACCCCTCCTTTCAGATCATGTCAGTGGCCCCATAATGTCCACCCCCCCCCTCCCTCCTTCCACCCTCTGTATCCAGCCTGCTCCCCAGCAGTCCTCTGACCTGTCAGGTGTTCCTCAGGGCAAACCTCCTCCTGATCTGATCTTTGCCACTGTCTGGTTCTGATCGACTCTCTGTCTCTACAAAGGCTGTCGGATATAAAACCAAGACTCCACAGAAACCTGAGCCTTTAAAGGTTCTGTTGTGTTCCTCTGCAGCGGAACCTGACGTTCACCTGCGCTGAGTCCAGCTCCTTCCCCATCTACTTCAACTCGTCGTCCTTCCTGCAGCTGCCGGGTCAGAGGGACAGTGACACGCTCTCGGTCAGCCTGTCCTTCAGGACCTGGAACCCCAACGGAGCACTGATGTTCACCCAGCTGGCCGAGGGCTGGCTGGAGCTGGGACTGATGGAGGGCAAGGTGACGGTCTACATCAACGTGACTCAGAAGAGGAGCGCGCGTGTGGACATTTCATCAGGTCAGGTCTTTGTGTTCAGCTAATAATGTTAGAGGTGATTTATTACTGATAATCACATGATGCTGAATATTCAGACGTTCGCCATAGAGACCCGGTCCTGGTGTCAGACAATATTCATCACTTCTACTAACGTCGTCATGGTAGCTAGAAGGCAAACTTCTTTTGTTCCTGATCATGCTCCACATGTGGTTCCTGCAGGTTTGATGTGTCAGACAGAGCAGGTTTTATTCATCAGCTGATATTCTGGAGCAGAAGGTTTATTCATGAGGTCAGTCATTCCTGATCTTCTCACAGCTCATCTGTGCTGCAGCTTGAAGAAGGAGACCCTGAGACAGATGGATAAATGGTGCCTTAGGATAATCTGGGAGTCTTTACCAGGTTATGCTTGTGATGCACAGCGTTCCTGGTTTGACTTTGCAGAAAAATGTGACGAATGACTGATTTTGTTGACCTGATCAACATTCAGACTCATTGTTTTGACACCAATATATTCTTGGTTCAATGAAAGCACATGTGAACAACCACTTCTAGGAGCCTCACTTCTACCTTGATATGATGATAGATCAGACTTGTCTTCAACCTTTCAGGGTTAGGTCTAAATGATGGCCAGTGGCACAGTGTTCACCTGAATGCACTGGACAACTACGCCATGCTGACCGTGGACGGAGACGAGGCGTCCACTGTGAGAACAGCTATTCCTGCACAGATAAAGACAGGAGGAACCTACTACTTTGGAGGTGATGACTCAGTTCAGTTCATTTCTATGCTCCGATTCACACCATGTCATCATGTTATAGATCCAGATCAGTCAGAACATCCATTCGGATTGAAGGTTCAAAGTATTTGTAGCACAGTTAGCATGTTCTATAGGTTGGTTAGTATGTTCTTAGGGGGTTGTTAGCTTGTTCTATAGGGTAGTTAGCATCTTCTATAGGGTAGTTAGCATGTTCTATAGAGTGGTTAGCATGTTCTATAGAGTGGTTAGCATGTTCTATAGAGTGGTTAGCATGTTCTATAGGTAGGTTAGTATGTTCTATGAGAT
>JAUZNJ010029578.1:11643-40721 GCA_034780135.1 Jordanella pulchra | reverse complement strand
CTATCTATCTATCTATCTATCTATCTATCTATCTATCTATCTATCTATCTATCTATCTATCTATCTATCTATCCAATTATTTTTCAACTAAATGCTACTTGTTGACATATGTATATAAAAAAACTATACATTGAAACCAACCATTACAGGAAAAAGAAATGTTGATCTTGTTTAAAAAGAAAAAAAAGGCCCATGTCCCTTACCTGTGAGTTGGTGAAAGGAGAAGCCATGGGTTCTGCCTTTGTGTAATCAGGCGGGTTGGCATGAGGATCGTAGCCCAGGCGAGCAAGCATAGGAGCGATTTCAGCCATGTCATTGATCACATCCTGGGGAATGTTTCCCACCCACTTGGAGAGGGCCTCTGTGTTCACAGGCTTCATCACCTGGTCTGTAGAGCGTTCAACCCTATACACAAATACTCAGGTCAGGTCTTTGTTTAGCCATCAGGTTAGAGGTCTGGTAGAACAAACAGCAAAGTCTTCAGACTAAGTCAGAAAAACGGGAAATATTATGAAATAATATCTGCAAACCTTTACTTTTCAAAGCTCCTAAAAAGCATAAGAATAAAAAAAATAAAGGAGATCGAAATTAACAGATGTGAAAGAAAATTACTTCAGCTGTGAGACCAAAACTAAAACATTAGCTAAGAAAAGAGCATTTAGAGAACAGAAACAGAACTAAAAGAGGAGATGTTATTTCATTAAACTATTACCAAAAATTGCCCTTGACAAATATCTAAATTGATACAAGAATACAAAAAACAGGAGAAAAAAAAAACAAACAAAGCTTCTCTTGAAGAAGATTAATAAACATCTGTGAGTAATACAGAGTTGTATAACTAATAACAAAAAAAGTGCTAATTCTCTGCCAGTGTAGCCTAATTCCTTTAAATAACAGATTTGGGTTTAGTCTTGTAGAGCAGCCAGATTCCCAACCAAATCCCCTGAGCGGCTGCCCTGCAGAAAGATGCTTTGGTTGAACGACAACAAGTGAGCAAATAGATTCTGTGCTGTGGGAGGTCTCCAGGCTTTGCTTCATCCTGAGTGGTGAAAAAAAACACCAGTGCCTCAGTGGAGGGCATCGTCTAAATAGGGAACAAATCTGCCTCCAACCTCAACTGCATGTTAATCAAGTGGAAAACAATCCACATCAGTTTTAGTCCCCGCTTTCCTTCATTTTGAACTAGAGGTATACGTTTAGTTTATTGATTGCTGGACAAAACACCTAATAAATATATATAAAAAATGAACATATTCACCATGTGGTAAAACTGTTATGGTGGTGTTATAAGCAAACTCATGCACAGAAGAAAGGATCGATCAAGAGATTTTTTGTGTATTTTAAAGTCAAATGTGAGTCACAGCTGAAGCTGGGTCATAAAAGATAACAATGATTTCCAACAAAGCATCAAACCCACTAAAGATGAGATAGAGGCAATTTCCAATGGGCAATCCCTTTTAAATCTGGTGGTAGGTTATCCTACAGCTAGATGTAAACAAATGCAAACCTGAATGAAAAGAAACTCTGTTATATACAAGAGTCCCTGAAGAGGCTTCCACAGATAAATTCCAATGGAAAACAGATAATGACAGAGAACCTACCAAGTTATAAGGAGCATCTAGTGTAGATCTTTTCTCACATACATTCCTGCATGTTAGCTCAGCCTTGTTGAATGAATAATAAAACCTATTGGTTTATTTATGTTTTTACTTGATAATAAACCTTAGATCCAAAATGTTTTTCTAAACTGTATTTAATGAGTAACTCAAGCTCATCACTCTTCTCCACCTACACATTCATTTTTTTAATATAAAACTTGATACAGTTTCTCAGGTGTACATCCATTATCTATAGTCCTTAATTGTTACCTGGATTCCATCATTAAGGATGCTATGTAGGGTAATTTGACAGTCTTAGGTTGTGGCATAATAAAGTTTAGTTACCTTTTCATTCTGTCGATTTGGATTGTAAATCAGCAGCTAAATCAAGATCCACTATTGTATTTATTTGTTTTAACAAACCATGCTTCCCAGCTATTGCAGAGTCTTCCCCGATACAATTTTTACTTAATTCTATTTACAAGTCTGCGACCTCTGTATACCTGTGCATTCAGAAATATTAAAAGTAGATGAATTTTTACTATAAAACTGTAGCTTATGACACATGTAGTTAATTTGCTTCCAATAGTTTATTTTTGAAATATACGCTGATGAAGGATATACAGAAAATATGACGTTTTTTTTAAAACCAATACATCCACAGCCCGTCTAGAGAGGTGCAAAATAAAAGGGTTAGTCTTACTATAAATAATAAATAATTAATATAAATAATTGTTTAATTCATTTTTATGTGTCCAAAATGAATAAATATTTACTTCTGGTTATGATACTAACATTAGCATGAAAGGATTCAGCACCAACAGAAAAATGGGTTGCAGTCACATAAAAAGAAGCTCAAGTGTTGTCAGATCATAGCATTTTCAGATTCAAGCAGAAGGACAAAAAAAAAGAAGCACAAGAATTGAGAACTGCTGGTGAATCCTTTAAGGCACCATAGATCATTCAGCTTAGCGACCTAAAGGTTTACAAATCTTTACTTCTATACCCAAACAGGAAGTCAAGCAGTTCTTTATGAAGAATACTTCATTTACTGCAGAATGTAAAGCTTAAATGATCTGTTAGGTGAGACATTAGCAGAGGAATCTGGTCAAATACTAACTTGGACAGAGACACGCCGCCGGCCTTCCCGATCAGCTCTTCGTGATGGAGCACTGATGGATCCCACTGCAGCTCCAGGAAATGAAGCAACTTCCACATTTCCTGCTTTGGGTGGAGAACAAGATGCTCGTATCGGACAGGTAGACATCGATTTTCCCCGGCTGCCTGGCACTGGCTGAACATGGTCTCCACGGCGCTGCTCCACTTGGTGAGACAGTCTCTGTAGCTGGTCAGGTCAAACCCAGAGATGGTCACCTGCGAGAGAAGCCACAGAAAGGAAGAAATCAATACATCCAAGTGCATCTTTGGCACTAGATAACACATAATTATGCATACATCAATTTACATTCAGATTCCAAAAAAAGCAACCTAGAATCGTCCACTAAAGCATTGATTTTGCTGTTTCAGTCTCGTGGCCTTTGCACCAACATCCTCATAGATAGTGCAGTATCAGCACACTTTGTCATGTAGAGGATTGGAAACATGAGCCAGTGAAACATAAGCCATACAGGAAGTTTTTCAGCACTTATAATAAGAAACAAGGAGCAAAACAAGCTTACCTTACGTGAAATCATGGAGTGGACGGTTGCCCGTCCATCTCTTAGCATGAGCACAAACTTTGCTTTGGGAAAGATGCGTGCCAAATAAGACAGAGACTTTAATGCAAATGGGTCCTTGTTGCAAAGGCGAGGTGCAGGTTCCCCGTGACCGACAATCACCTGGAGCAAATAAACATAAACAGGGATTCAAAATAGCCATGATAAATATAGAGCTACCCTGGACGAAGGCCTGTTAGTGGCTGTAGAAATATTCAGACTACAGCAGCTTTGTTATACTGCCATAGCTGCAATAAAACATTCCGATCAAAACAACGAAAGGTCCAGATAAAGAGCTAAATTCAATTTGGAATCTCTGCCAAAGACTACAATATATGCATATTTCTTGGTCACATTTATTGTATTCTTCAGGTGATAAACTTTTACAAAAAGAAAATTAACTAATAAGGTGATAGACTTTTTTTTCCCATGATTGTGTGTTTAAAGACGCTTTCCATCGGTCCTGACTGAATGAACTTTTTTATTTAAATGAATGAACAAATGCAAGTATTTTAGCTATTAGATTAGAGATCTGCACATGTGCCCCTCTACAATAGCTCTTTATAGTGGTTAAAAATGATGAATAACTAAGCAATGATGTAAAAGTCTTGGAAGCTTTAGGTTTTTTTTAATAATATCTGAACTGAAATTTCACAACAGAATGACATTAAAGAACCAGGAACATTTATTGTCAATATTTCTTGTCACTAACTTGGAAGGTATGTTTTTTTCCCTTTTCTTTTACATTATTTGTTCCACAAATAATATTCCATCGAAGAAAATCCACACTTCTTCTTTATTAAACATTTTCTGTTTTTTTTTTTTATTATCTTATTTTACCATCTAAACATACAAATAAACTCTCGGTTGTTTAAAATGGCAACAGATTTCCTGTGGCAGAAATTTACCCAAATAAGTGACGTTATATTAAAAGGTTATGCAATATTAGTGGCTCTAAACAGCTTTTTTATTTAGCTGGACTCAGAATAAAACAATTGCTTGGCTTTTAAAGGATCAGACCCCTGCTGTAGATGTACAAGGCTGCAGCAAAATGTTATTCTAAAAAGTCTTAGACTAAAGAGTGGCTGGATAGCAATGCACGAAACACCTTTTGGATTTCAAACTAAAAGATTTGAGAAAAAGCTGCTTAGTGTTGTTGCTCTCCAGCATCAGACGGCACCAACTACCCACCTCTAACAAAAAGGCTCGCACTGCTGAGTCCAACACCTGGTCGGTGACGCCAGCCTCATCCAGCCGTATTCTCTCCTTCACCGAGCGACTCCAGGTGGCCCTCATAGCCAGGAGGCGAGGGATCACTCTGGTCTCCTCTCCACACCGAACGGCATTGTGGGCATCCAGCATCACACGCATCAACGTGGTGCCGCTCCGAGGAAAACCCCCGATGAAGATGAGCGGTGCGTCTTCAGGGAGGTGTTCAGCGAGAGGCAGACTCTGATTGCCTGAGCCCATGTTGAGCTCCATCCATCGGTAGCGGTGGCTCTTCCGAGGACAGTCCATCCCGTTCATGCCCAGATAGAGCAGGGAGACGGAGCAAAGGAGAACGCAGCCAAGCAGCAGGTTCGTTCTGCCTCTCATAGTCATGTGTTTCTTTGTTTTTTTTGTTTTTTTTTTAACAGAAAATAAAATAATACTCAGCTGGCAGCTGGAATCTGATGTGAGGAAATCTTCTGTTTTAAAATTCAATAGGGTTTATCTGTACATAATGAGACCAGGGAGGACAAGTCCAACAGTATTTGAAAGTGAGGGTAGAGATGCTGCAGACTGGGAATCTTCCTCACCCCTCCACAGCTGTCATGTCCTGTTCTTTTACCGCGGGATCCAACCCTGCTGCCCTCCACAGTCAACCCCGTCTCTTAGCCATGACTCCTAAAACACACAGAGACACTTGAATGTCTTTCTAACACGCTGACAGTTAAAGACTATACAAAGCACTACGGTTTAAGAGAGAGGGTTTAAATACTTCCTGACTAATGCGGCAGATTTAATTATCCTATTTACAATTCTAATAAAGAGTTTTGAATTTTAGCCAGAGTATAATTAAGTCTTTATCCACCAGCAGAGAATTGTAAAAACTTTTATTTGTTTTTTTTAAGATCACTGCCAAACAAATGGAACTGATAGTTCTTTCCATCTTTTTTCTTGGCTGTGATTTTTGCAGCCGCTGGCTACTGAGTCGCATCAAAATTTACTGAGGCAGACTGCGACATATCTGGAGCTGCCAATTACAAATCTTTCATGATTTTTTTTTTTTTTTTTTAACTGAGTCTCTGTTAAACTGACACACTCAGCAATACTTGTGTAAGGAGATATTACTACTTACCGAGTAAGACATTCTGCAACTTCCCCATTTCTTTTTTTCTGCAATGTGCAGAGAAAAAAAGTTTCATTAATGCAAGCTGTAATCAACTTCCTTTTAGTGGATAGAAAATAAAGATTGCAACGGTGGGAAAGGGGGTTGAGGGTTAGGTTTCCTGCCATCTTGTTCAGATTGAAAGTGGAGAAATCCTAACATCTGGATGCCACGTGGTATTCACTAAACCTCCCTGTGGTGCCTAAGAAATCATTCTTGAGGCGAGGCCTCAAAGCATTTAAAGGTCACCTTTGAGATTTACATATGCTTAATTTGAATGTTTTTCCAATGTATAAATTATCTGATATGCTATCAGTAATGATTGACAAGATGGGATTTTATTCCTTTTTATATGTCAACTAAAAATTAAACCAATGTTTTAGTCAAAGATGACATCAAACATATTTTTGTCATTTTCTTTTCCCATTTTAATCATCAACCCGCTTTTAAATCCTGAATGTACATCTGATTAGATGTGGCAAGCTGCGAACCAGAAAAGGCATGATCAACTTAAATGTTCCTAAATTAAACTTGAAGCCCTGACAGTAAATAAGCTTCTGCCAAATGAAACTGCTTTGATAATGATTACTTCAACTCAAACAAAATATTTTAAGCATTCTTTTTTTTTGTTTTTGCAGAAATAAGCTTACATACACATGTCACTCGCCCTCAAACATTTTCCAAAGTTTCAGACAGAGCAACATCAGGGCCGCAAAAATTAAACCTCATGGGATTAAAAGGGGCTTTAAAAAAGTGTGAGCACTGTGAGCATGCTGGTTCAAACTGATCATGATCATAGAAAACAAACAAAGAAGGATAGCTAAACAAACTAGTGACCTGGGGGCCACAGGGTAGGAGTTTAGGTCAGGCATGCCCAAAGTCGGTCCTCAGGGGCTGCTGTCCTGCACCTTTTAGAGGTTTCCTTGATTCAGCACGGCTGATTCTGATGATTGCAGTATAGTAAAAGCCTGTTAATCAGCTTTTAATAGAAATCAGCTATGCTGAAGTGGGAAAACCACGAAAACTTGTTGCACACTGGCCGTTGAGGACCGACTTTGGGCATGTCTGGTTTAGGTGGTGGCTGGAAAACATTTTTAAAAAACAGGAACTAATTAGTAATGTTTAAAAGCAGACTTCCTGCCAATGTAAACATTTGACTGGAAGACAAAACCACCTCTAGTAAAAATAAATGTGTACTTTTTTTTTCATCATATCAGTCCCCCACAACTATACATTATACCAAAGTTAGGTTTGCAGCTGGATAGATGTAGAAGTAAAGCAAAAAATACAATGGATGGCGTTTATGTCCGTGCAAATACTGCTGAAGGCACATTTTGTGAACAGCTGCACATGGTTCAGTATTTAGATTTGTAATTACAAAAGAAATACTGAAAGCTGACTGCATTAACTTTTTTTTCAAATTTGCCTCCATATATGTTTATTTTATATATTAAACAGCTACTGTTTTCTCCCAGGGATATTAAACATAACCCCTCACAGGGCTCCCTAATACCGGAACTTTTTTTTTAACATAAAATATGTACAATGATCCTAGCTCCATAGCTCTCCATCCATCATTTTTTCTACTATAATTTCCCCCTTTCTTTCCTTCCTTCCCACTCTGCTTTGCTTCCTCCCTTTCTTTCTTTCACACCAGGGTTGCCAACCGTCTCTTGAAAAAGGATCCGTACCTTATAAGGAATTAAAATGATTTTCATTTTTAATCATGTAATGATTCTTAGTTCCAGTTTAAAATAATCCCAAACACACAATAAAATGCACAAATAAACTCATGTTTGTAGGGTGGAAGACAATGCCTGGCCATAAGTATCCCTCTTTAAATAGTCACATAGGTTGGCACCCTATTTCACACAGAAGTCCTTATTTCAACCTTGTGTACATGTTTTTGTTTTAAATCATCGGGCAATCTCTTCATCATCCCATCGTTTCTCTCGTTTTATCTCTTCCTCCAATCGGTTTTCTTACTAGTCAAATTTCCTATCTTCCCATCAATTCAGGTTCCGTATTTAAATTCAGACGGTGCAACATCTGCTATTGGGATTGTGGACAAAACTATGACAGTGAGTTACATTAATATCCGAAGAACTGTAAACAGGTCAACCCAGTCTGTATCGATGGACCTATGAGATGGGGACAATCGTGCGGCGGCTACAGAACCCCCAGGCCCAGCAGTCACGAACATCTGGAGTCGCTACAGAACACCCTCCCCTCCCCTAAAACCCAGGTGAATGACCTGCTTGTAAACAGCAGCCATTTACCCACCTCTACTCGGTGTAAAGATGCTAATTCTGTCTAAAAGGGAACAGGGGCTTCAAATGAACAACGGTACCAACTCACCACCGCCCGTGAAACTGTCGAAAATCCAAAGAGGAAACAGTCCAGAAGAACCTTGATCCAAACGGTTGTCCTCCCAGATCCTCCTTTCCTCACTCAGTTATTAGCCGGTCCACGCAAAAATGTCGTAATGTACATAAATAAGAGAATAAGTCGATCTGCTTCGCTTCGCTGATTATCCCGGCTGAACTTTCACAGGAACGTCGACAGCGTTTTTTTTTTTTACCGTTGAAATGGAAAAAAAAAAAAAAACACCGTCGACACGAGACACACGAAGCAGAGAGAGTTTGCCGCTGATTGGATAAACGCAATAGCGGAAATGTAACACGGTTTACCATTGGTGGAAATGTTAAAGGATAATTCCGCTTCTTTGACAGCTCATATTTTTTCACCACTGGAGACTAAAATTGCTTTACCGCATCGATTGGTATGCTTTCAGTAAAAGCCCACTGGGGAAATTTAATCACAGTGAGGGATTTACTGGAGGTTAAAACCGCCACGTTTAATTTAACATCGTTTCATTAGCTACAGGTATCTGTTCGCTTTAAAGCTACCAAGTATATTGTAGAAGAATTAAAGGCAAAGTGTTACCAAAGCTGATAAGCAGGGCTTGTGAAAACGTAATAAACAGGACACAATAAAACCACAGACGGTCTTAGAAAAGTAAGGAGATGCATAAATAATTGATCATGAGTATAATTATTGATGAAATAATAAAACTATGTTTTATTCACATTTATCACGAGTATCCATCTTTTTTTTTTTTTTTTTTTACAGATTTACAACTTATGCCTGGGCTGTCAAAAAGACAAAGTGGGAGGACACAGCCAGCATAACATTATGCATTAGTCCCACTTTATATTAATGCACTGAGTGAGTTTGAAATAGTTTTATACAACTGGGAATGAGCTGCTGGGAATCTATTACACCAGTGCATCCAGGTCTGTGAGCTCTGAACAAGTGTTTGTACTGCTTCTAGTTCCTGCTTTCCCCATTACCTTTGACCTTAATCAAACCATGTAAATGAGGGGTTTTGCAGTTCATTACAGCTGTGAACTCTACTGAGCCATTGCTAGGCAAACTGCAATAACCAGTCTGAATGTTTGAATGTTTTTCGGTTCTGGTTTCTTGATGGGGATTATCCAGGTATTCCAGCTCCTGGGTTCAATTCAGCTGGAAATCACTGTGCTGCCCAATCCCAGCATGTTGTTCGCAGTTTTTGAACTCTTAGGCTTGCTAAGTTGTTCACAAGTTGTGAAAAAATCAAGATTAATTTGCATCAGAATTTTCAAAAAGAGATTAGACTTTAAAAATGTAATACAAGGAAAACAATGGATGGATGAATACAAAGTGGTGCATATCATGGTTAGACACTTTTTTACACTAAAAAATTTTAAAAAGCATGACAACCATTTCCAATCAGCCCATTTGAACTCTTGTTCAGCTTAAATGAAAAACTGTTCAACCATTTATACAAAAGTGTCTTCTAAGCAAACTGAGTCTATATGATGGGAGTTTAAACGTAGCTGTTAACTGAAGGCCTCACAGGTTTACTACAGGCCATTTAAGGTACACAAAAAAGAAGGTGCTCTAGTCATAGCAGATCAAAAATAAACTTTTGACCTACAAAATGCAATGTTTGGAGGAAACAAACAACCAATGCACCATTCTTACTGTGAAACAAAGTGGTGGCCGTATCATGCTGTGGATACGCTTCATCTACAGAAGTGGTGTTCCAGAACTGTTAGAAAAAAAATATTGTTATCTGTCAAAATGGGAACTCAGGCTTTTTAAAGGTTGGTTACCAGACAGAGATGCATATAATGAGAAAAAAATGCTTTGATTAACATCTTTAGTATAGGTGCCATAACAGAAACCAGCAATGGTTCTATTGGCCCCTGTCTAGAGCTGTCCATGCTTATCACATGAAATCTTATCAAAATTGCCTGTGGTTGTAACAAAACTAAATTAATAAGGGGTAAAAATAACTATGTCAAGCACAGCAAATAGCAGCCTTTGTTCAATATGTTGGCTCTTTCTTCTCCAATGGGACGGTTCTATGCTTCGGACCTGTCTGATGGGTTATCTTTGTGTCTTTGTTTGTTATGTGGAATGCTAAAGGGTTTAACCAGACTTACTGGGGTGAGATCAGGATAAACCCCTGGTTTCAAGTGGTAAATCTGGCAGATTTATTGTAACAACTTACAGAAAGACATTCCAATGAAAACGATAACAAGAAATTAACACACTGCAAAAACTCGAATTAAGTGTATTTTCCTTTAAACTAAGCTGGTAATTAAGACAATTTGCAAATGGAATGAGAGCATTTAAATTCAGACAAAACGGTACCATTTTATTTCAAGATCATAGTGTTTAATGATCTTATTTTAAGGGCAGAAATACCTTGCATCTTATTTACCTTCTTAAATTAAGTGCAAATGTACTTATGGTCTAAATTTTTACCTCATTTCATATACAGTTTTCATTGGACCTAAACTGTAAGAGACTCACTTCCCATCCAGCTTAAACAACATCTAAAACCTTTGGCCTAAGGTTCATGTTGTTGACTCCGTTAAGATTAACAGCTAGAATTAAGGACATTTATTCCTAATGATAATCCATGCAGTTCTAAATCCTGCTTCAGTCTGTTAAGCGTTGTGCTTGAGTCATTTCAGACCAAAATGTCCAGAAATGCCCTACCTAAAGTTACTGGTACCAGAACCTACAATTTTTATAATAACAAATGTACTTGAAACATTTGATGTAATTTATAAGTTAAACTGTTTGTCCAAGAATTCAAGAAATGTTCTTAAATTTCTTCCAGCATTTATAACCCAGCACTGAAACTCAGCCCATGAGCAGGACGGTGAGGATAAAAATAAATAAATAAATAAAAGAGGAATTAACATTAAGACTTCAAATACATCTTTATAGTTTGTTTTACCACCAATGTCTTTTTTTTTAAAAGTCAAATAAGCCAAAAAGCAAATAATCTCTACATTTTCTGAAATGCTTTTTAAAATATTTTCTACAGGTGCTTTAAATGTCTCTTCTGGTTTAAAGGCTTCGTTCTTTAAACAGGACGATCAATTTACTGCAACATAAGACACATCTTACTCTAACATGAAGCTAGAAAATTGAGGCAGTAGTGAAGCAAATAATAGAAAAATTTGAACAACTAATTTGTTTTCTTTACCAAAAGATAAGTTGCAGAGTACCAAGAATGAGATGGAAGTCACAGCTTGTGATCTGTGTCCAGT
This sequence comes from Jordanella pulchra, assembly GCA_034780135.1. Taxonomy (NCBI): domain Eukaryota; kingdom Metazoa; phylum Chordata; class Actinopteri; order Cyprinodontiformes; family Cyprinodontidae; genus Jordanella; species Jordanella pulchra. The sequence continues at coordinate 29,422 of JAUZNJ010029578.1, read as the reverse complement.
GACAAATAAAACATGTTTTGTCTCACACATAAAGTTTACATTTTCTCTGACTTTACACTGAGATTTTTTTTTATTCTAGGTTGTAGATTTAAAGTATGTTTGTATTCCAACTCTTTAAAGAGATGAGTAAGAACAGGAAACTGATGTGATATGCCAACAGGAAAGAAAAAAACAGAAGCGTTCACACTTTTAACCAACACATCCTTCCTCTGCTGCAAGAGAACAACATTAAAACAAACTAAGTCCTGCAATACAATAAGTTTATAAGTCCTTCCTAAAAGGAAAATGTTCTCAAAGTAACACGTATGCTGTGTTTATGGTCTGGAAACTATACAGCAGAGGTAACTACCTTACCTATTTGTTTAAAAAGTAATCAAGTCCTTCAGGACAGAAAAAATGTCAAGGAAAAACTTCATCTATTTCTGTTAGCAATTTTGTCTGTTGTTATTTCGTAAAGAGGCTGAAAGCGTTTGTTTAAAAGCCACAGTGCCTGTTTTGGTCCAAACCATCTGTTTACTAGCAAATTAGCCAAAAATATAAACAGGAAAAAACAACCCACTTTCAGCTGCAGTCTTATAGTCCCTTTGCATCCTGTCTTTGTGTTGCTTCAGATATAACCTGCTGAATGTCAAGCCGGTTCTGCAACATGTTTGTCATCACCAGTTCTCCACATAAAGGTCATGTTCAGTCTTGTCACCACATCAAGACTCTTCTCCGCCTTCATCCATCTCTGCGTCGGCTGTAGCGGCGTTTTCCTGCTCCGGGTCACCTGGGAGGACGTCTGCCACATCCTGGATGAGCTTCTCAATCTGCTCCTCGGACAGCCGCTCCTCGCTTTCCTCCACCATCTAAACACAATAAGGAACCAAGTCGGGCATTTCATGGAGATTTTATTTTTCCATCATAGATCCCCTTAATGCTTGTAGTTCATTTGATACCGTTTCAAGACACTATAATCCTATGTCTGGAGCTGCAATGATGAATGGAATCAAATATAACTGTTAACGGGTCAGTAGGCATAAACTTAAATACTAAATAATAAGAAGTGAAATAAACAGAAAAATAAGAGGATAATGTTTCTGCAACAAACAATACAGCTATTCTGGATTCTTATGTACCTGTATTTAAAATTGTCAACAAAAATTCATTATATTTAAAAAAAAAAAAAAAACAGTCTACTATCAAACTAAAGACAAATCAATGAGCAAGGAAGTATTTTCCATCAGCAGTTTTCCAGTTTCCAGGCTTCACGGCAGTAAAACTTGCTCATTAACCAGTTAATATCATCTTGATATATTACAGTTACCATGGTAACAGAACAAAGTAGGAATACAGCTAAATCATGGTTGGCCATGACCCCCTGGACTTGAAAATTACTTTCTGAATAGAGATTATATTCTGTGGAAAACCCCCAAAACTCCCAAAGAGAGTCCAGGCAGGAGTAGCTTAAACAGAAAGTAGCCAAACATCAGCGTCCATCAGAGTCTCATTGCTAAATGTTTGCCGTTTGTTATATTTTATTAGGTAATGTTAAATTAGTACACAGAAATCAATGATGGTGGTGAAGAAAATAAAAAAAATAGACTCACCAGCTGAATTTCCACTGCAGTCTGCGGTCGCTGGTTTAGCAGCTGTAGTTTTTCCGCCCTGATGGGGTGGGGTGGGGGTGGGCATACCAGAAGCGGGTTTAGGGAAACAACAAGCACCTTATCAATGCAACGAAATCCAGAGGTAGAAATATTGAGGGCTTCAGTTAGATCACACCAACTTTGTGAGCTTGTGTTGCATCATGGTGCTGAGAAATTGGTTCACGATCTCACGACTTTGCCTGCTGCACGGCGTCTTTGATAGATATTTCAGGGTCTGACAGTGAAGCCAGAAGAGAGGCGACGGCTTTTATTAAAAATATGACAGAAGATTAAAAAAAAAAAAAAAACAGACATGTGCCTACCTCATACATGATGGTATTGAGGTTCTGCTGCCCGGCAGAGTGTTTGCTCTTCCCGGCATCTCTTCTCTGCTCCTTGAGATCTGTGAGGAGTTTGAACACCTGGGTAACATGAAGCAAACAGAAAATCGATTTAGGAACTGATCTGAGGAACCGCCAACAAAGCACTTGCTTTAGGAGGAACGTGCTGCCTCACCTCATAGTTGCTGAGCATGGCTGCGCTAGCATTTTTCCTGAGAATACACAACCATATCACAATGGATTGAAGACGTTAATAGCTTATTTCATGCTTCGTGGTTTTTTTGTTTTAGTAAAGTTTTAAACATATCATTATTCAAATTTACTGGAGTAAAATGAGCTTTTCCTGCTTGAACTCCTGACTGAAATAATAGATTCAATAAAAATCCCAATAGTGCTTATGCTTTGTCAAACTTTTTGATTCAGACTAATATTTTCCTTTTCCTAAAATATGTTTGGGTAGGTAGTGATTGGATTAAATGAATGTTAAAACAAAAACAACAAAAGAGCTTTAGATTAACGATAAAAATAGAAGTTCAGTTATTTTCACATTCTGATTAAATATTTTATTCAAAAGCTATAGTATTTCAGTTTTGCTTTATCATAGAAAGTACTCTTTAAAAAGTGGTTCAGTACTTTTTTTTTAACCCTCTCTCTACCTCCTGTCCAGTCAACTCCTTGCTGGAAGTTTCTCTGGTCTCGAATCATTTTGCCAACTGTTGTCTCATGGTTACTCAAAATAAAGAATTAGTGCTAAATCAAAGAGCTGACGCAACAACAGTGGACTTCCTTAAATAATTATGTTTTTTAACGCTTGAACACTCTGAAGGCAGAGGTGGGTACTACTTACATTTAGTCAGTTACATTTACTTGAGTAATTTATTGAAAAAAAAAAAGGTACTATAAGGAGTAGTTTTTCTACATCGTATTGTTTACTTGAACTTGAGTCCTCCAGTATCTTTACTCTTACTAGAGTAATATATGTGGCTACACTACCCATCACGAGTAACATGAACAGGCTTGTTTTGAACAAAACACACGAGACACACCAACAAAAAAATGTTTAAATACGACTGCCGTTTTTGCAACAGCTTCTTTGTTTTAATATTAATTTTTAATATTTTGTATTTGCTGATCCTGTCATGTCATTTGGAGGCCAAGTGGAAATACAACAAACTGTGTACTATATCATGTTGCAGGAAGCAACTTGGCATATTCAAGCTTACATACATAACAGACTATCAGCAACAACATCAAAGATTTTAGAGCAAAACATTTCTAAGAAATTAAATGTGGAGATGTTTCTTGAACCTGAATTTATTGTGCAATTACTGAATTCTATATATTTATTTTCTTATCGCCTTTTCAAAATGTGCAGATGATGTTATACGTTTTGGAAATTTACAACATTTTTAAAACATTAAATTAGATATTATGATTGTTTATTCAGTACTTAAGAAGCATTTTTACCTATTACGTTTTTACTCTTACTCGAGTAATTTATTGGATGGCTACGTTTTATTTTAATTTGAGTAAAAATAATGATGTAGTGCTACTCTTATTTGAGTACAATTTTCGGTACTTTACTCACCTCTGGCTGTTTAAACGGACCAGATACATAAGTAACTTAAAACTAGGTCATTAGGATTGAAATTTAGTGTAGATTGTTTGTTTTTTTCTTTGAGGCAAAATTAAATATGAGCCCGAATAACAAATCAAACAAACCGGAAACTGAAGCAATTTTTACTACAGATTTTATCTGTATAATCCCTAAAAAAACTTAAAATTCTGACACTTATTTGATCAAATAAAATACACTTTAACAAAAAAAGGAAATCTTACACTTCCATTCCGCCTGCCGCTTTGGTCCGTTGATAAAGTTTCCGTAGGGAAACAGTAGGACTGCTCAAACCGTTCCGTTAAAATAGTCACCCCCGTTTAGTAAGTGCTGCCCTTTTCTGTTCAGGTTTGTTGCTTAGACATATATATATCTATATATATATCTATATATATGTATTTATATATCTATATATATACACATATATGTATTTATATATATATATATCTATATATATACACATATATATATTGATATATATATATATAAAATGTTTATATCTGTATAATATGTATCTATTTCGGATGTATTATGTCGATTTTCTTTTACTCCTAAATGGAGATGGGTCTTGCTGCATACCTGCACTGTCGGGACCCAACTTGGGGCATTTTAAAAAACAAATTTAATTCTTTTGTTTGGGTGTAAAATATCAATGAAACATGAAATTCATACCAATAAAAAATCTTTTTCCACCTTCAACTCTTCCCACTGTGGTCTTGAAGAGCAGAAGGGCGCCATTTATTCATGGATCAGGGGTACAATAGAATGGTAATGAAAAACAATGCAATAATATGCTGTTATTAATGCAATTTATGTCTTTAGCTGTTTGAAATTGATAAACATACCTCAAAAGAGCTTCAGCTATTTCAGCTTTCAGAAGGGGGCTAATTACAAAATATGTTTATCTTAAATATTTGTTTTATTTTGAAACCAATTTTTACAGTTGCTAACTCTGCTTTATGCATCTTTGTCACATAATACTGAAATAAATACGTCAAGGTTTGTTGTAGAAATGATCAAATGAGGAAAGGCTGAAGGCATGTGAATAGCTCTAAGGCAAGGCAAGTTTATATATTGCAATTCAGCAGTGACAATTCAAAGTGTTTTACATGAATGAAACAATAAAACAGGAGGAAAATAAAAGCAGGCAATGATAAAAGCAGGTAGCAAAGTAAATAAAACAATTGGACCACAAACGTAAGCTAACAATACCTCATTTAACAGTTTATCAGTCAAAGGCGGTTCTAGGCAAATGAGTTTTTAACTTTAACCTAAAAGATGAGAAAATGTGTGTTTTCAGCACTTTTACAGTCACCTTTGTTCCAGATAAGTGGAGGATAGGAACTAAATGCTGCTTCCTCAGTTTTGGTTCTAGTTCTGAGTGTAAAGAGAAGGCTTGAACTGGATGACCTGAATGACAGTATAAATTACCATCCTCTGTAAGCTTAACTAAGAATTTAAGTGAAATTAATATTACCTTTTATGATAATAAAAAAAAAAGAAATAGAAAATTCTTTAATTAAATTTTTCAGCAACATAAAAAATTGTAATACACAATATTCATTCCCCGTGTTTATACAAGGACAGTACATAACATTATACTGACAAGAAATATGCATGGTCCCAGGTTATAGCAAAATATGCTAATTTCCACCTGTAGTTTACAGTTTTACTTATCCATAAACATTTATCACCAGTTTGAAAAGTAAAATCATTACATAATAAACATTATACAATAACAATGTATATAAATGATTGGATTCATTTTTTAAAAAGAAGTTAAAAAAAAGAAAATGCTTAAATCAAGGAGGCATTGTTTATCATTCTAAACAATGAATGTGATTAACCATGAATGTAAGTACATCAGAGGTCAACGGCCTCTACAGAAATACAATCATACCATTACTGAATTTTAATAAAGGAAAAAAAAAACAGAAGATTTTAAGGAGTGAAAATCCTACCAGCTCTTCCTGAATTCATTTCAACACAGACCTTTTTAGCAAATATCCATAGGCTCGTCTTTTTGACTGAAGAATTTAAAGAATCTGTGTAAGCTCTCATCACTTTGATGGGTAACAGCAAAACAATTAATTACATTTTTGAAACATACCAGATTTTCCTTTTCAACTAGATTCTTTACGCCATCCATAACGGTTTTATCCAGAGCGTGACTGCAAGTCAGGTATTCCTTCAACACATCGTACTTTTGTCCTTCTACCATCTGGATAATGAAGCGCTCCATAATGGCTGACAAAGGATGAGCAAATTCAATCACACTCTGCATTTCTCCGCTAGCAGATTCGTACAGGTACCCCCCTGAATGTATTGCAACAACGTTAAGAGTGCTTATCAAATACAGGAGAACCAGAAGACGAGCAATAAAAACAAGATTCATATGTGAGCAAACCTGTTTGGTGAATAGATCCTGCGGCTGTTTGAAAAATACCACTACTGATCAACTGAATGAAGTCCTGATTCTCCCTGTAGTGTCTTTCTGCAACCTCAACCCGATTTTGTAACGGAACAATCAGACATGGGTCAATTTTTTTCACATGTCCATCTGGATGCCCTATGATGCAAATTCCACCACCACTTGGTAGAAAGCCAGAGTGCTTTAACAGAGCAGGAGGAAGCTTCTGGTTAGCTCCAAGCTTTAACAGAGCCCAGTCACCACCAGGTACATCAGGTCTGCACTCAAAGCCAACAATTTCCATCACATCCAGTGCTCCCTCTGTTTGCTCCACACTGTCATAAGAGAAGTGTACAGAGACCTTTGAGATTAGTTGCCCCCTGTTATTTTTATTGAAACTATCTTTAATGACGTGGCCATTAGTGAGGACATAACTGCCAAACAGGAGGGACCCACTTCCTTGTGGCCTACCATTTATTCTCACCTGACAGACAGCATCACTGTGATCCATCAGCTTTTTCATGGTTTTCACCTCACAGCACATCTGGGCACTCTGACCAAAGTCCACACGGAACAGATTCTGAATATGAGATAGCTTAGGGGTCTGAGATTTGAAGGCCTTCATAGATTCCTCAAACTGAGAACTCAACTGGCCCTTCATCCTTTTTGAATTGGGTATTTCCAGCTGGAAGTTTCCTGGTTTTATATTCTTATTATACTCCTGTTTTATTGTGTTGTCATTCTCTGACTCAGACTGACGCTGGCTTTCATTTGACACCATATAAGCGTCATCAAGACTGCCAGATAGACTCTGTGGTGGACTGGACTTATCAAGCAAAGTAATCTGGAATGTTTCATCGTTGAGTTCATCAACTACGTTGGAAAGCTCTGTTTTTACCTCAGTGCTTTTGTTAAAGAGCACGAAGTTCTTCTTGAATATTTTGCTGAGAAGACGGCCGTCTCTCTTTAAAGCTTGCTTCACTTTTTCCCCTTTGTATGCATAAATAGTTATTTCTTCTGCTATTGCTTTCAAAGCTGGATTATTCATGACTTTTGCAATATCTTTACCCCCCTTTGTCAACACATGGAACCTCACAAGCTCAGAAGCTGGTTTGTTCTTACAAAGAGTAACATAGGAACCAACTGGTTTTTTTGGCAGCTCTACGGCTTTGACAAACTTCACAGTCAGACGCTCTCCTTTATTAATTAAAATGCAAGGAAAATGTGTAGCGATAGCTCTATTTTTCCTCATAATAACAAGCTCTTTGTCTTTCCTCTTCTCTGTTATTTTTAGAAATTGTGCACTCCTCTTCAACGATTCCTCTACAGTTCCAGATTTGTTGCAGGTCATGTTGATGAAACTGTTGGCATTCATTCCCCACAGAAAAGAATGATTCGCATGATGCTGTCCCTGGTCCTATTAGAAGGAAGATATCAAAACTATGACCTTTGTTTGTAGAAACTTAATACGATCTAATGTCAAACTGTTTTAAAGCTGCTCAACAATCACAACAAAAATGTTACAGTTAACTAATCTTTTAAAGGCTATGACTGAAAATAATTTCTCTAAAACCTTCAAAGCAGTGCGCAGTGGAGGAGACAGAGGTGTTTGATGGTTCTGGTTGTCCATGGTTTTCACTGTGGGACAAAAAAAAGAAAAACATAATCAAACATTGTTAAAGTGCTAAGTCTTCACGTGGTTTGCAAAAATTATATCTTTGTCATAAAGTAAATTAGCTTCTATTTAAAACAACAGTTTGACAAACTAAAGACTTCAGGTGCTATATTTTAAATATGAGGTTTTCCCTTCACTTTTTACTGTTCTGGATAATCAGACAACAAACATAAAGTTAGCAATCAGGAGCCCTTTATTAATTGCTTGGAAGATAAACTTTTCAGTATAAGAATGTCTGAGGATATAGAGGACAGCGAACTGAACTGCTAATCTTACCAAGAGTGAGCAAGCTGCTGCTGTCAATTCACAACAGCCCTGATCTTCAAACTATATAAATGCCCTTTAAGAAAAGAAAAACGAAAATGTTTTTGTACTAGATTTTAAAAAACAAAGACACAGTAGCCCTTGTGTGGAAAACACAGTGGAGGAGAAATGTGATTTTTTTTAAGTCTTCAGAATGTTTTAACTCTTATAAACAAGTTGGATGTACTCGATTTGTACAATAACAAAAACCACAACAGCTAATGTAAAAACAATGGGTAAAAAAACATTAAGCTTCCTTGTGTTGAAATTGTAGGAAATTATCATTAACTTAGTTGTAGTCTTAAAAATACCTCGCATAATAGAGGATAGGTAGAAATGTACAGCAATTAAAAGAAAATATATCTTTAAAGCGAAATTAACCTTAAATGGTTGTTAGCTTGCACGGTTGTTGTCGTCCTGCGAGTTGGCGCCAATTTTTTTTAAAAAAAGTTCTTCTTCTTCTTCTTCTTCTTCTTGTTAGAATTTTTTCTTTGGCGGTTAACAAGAAAAGCAAGCTGTGCATTACCGCCACCTACCAGTATGGAGTGTTGTACAGAATTACTATCGTTTATTTTAATGTAATTTCTGGCAATTTTGTTTAAAAAATGATCAGAAGTTTACTTTCAGAATATTTTACTTTACTTTCTGAATTCTAAAAAAAATCTTTTCTAACACTTTTATTACCTGTTTTCTCTGTATTTCATATCTCCCACATTCTAAGATAACATGTTCTATTGTTTCCACTTCTCCACAATGATGACATCTTCCTGTAACATATTTATTTATCACTAATAACCTATTATTAAGTCATGTGTGGCCAAACCCTAATGTTGTTATTAATTTATCTTCTCTTCTTTATCTCCTTCATGGTCACCTTTTTCCTTTTGAATATTATCCCATCTTCAGTCCACTCTTTTTGCCCATTTTTCCCTGTTTTTTGTTTAACTTCTTGCCTCTGATTTCCTTGTACTACCAATAAAATGCATTTGTCTTGTTGTTGCCCCTTTTTGCCACCCTAACTAATTTTGTTCCCTTCAACTACAATTCTATTCAAATGTCTTGTCTGCTTTTCAAATGACTTTACTGTAAACTTATAAGTGCTGAACTTGAATCTGAACATGCCATTGTTTTTAATTATTTTATTTCCACTGCCCCCTGAACTACACCTAAAATGGCTCCCTTATTGATTTGATATTTTATTTTGCTTTTTGAAATTTAGGTATTATGAATGCTGTTTCTTTTATTCCCAGCAGAGTTTTGCGATGTATCTGTATATATCTTAATATAATCATAATCATTTTTATATTCCCTTTTCCCCTTTTTTCCACAAGTGCTAAATTTACTTTTGCTTCTGGTAAAACCATCATGGAATTTGTGTTAATGGTGCAATTGGGCTTATTGTGTAATTACTTCTTTATATTTCTTCAAACTCCTTACTGATTATCCAGCCAAAACTTCTCGCCTTTTGTGTCTTTTTTCATAGCATGGCATTAATGTTTCTAATGGTTTATTGGCCTGTAAGTTTATCAAATAATTTGCCAGACTGATTCTTCTAAAATAGAAATGAAGTTCTCATATCTCCAATATAAGTACTGCTATTGGTGTTGTTTTAAATGCTCCTATAGCCTACATCATTTTAACCAAAAATGTTGAATCTTGTCTAAATTTTCCAAATGCATTTTTGCTGCTGATCCATATACTATGCTCATATAATCTATATCTGACCTTATCCTACATGAGTAAATTATTTCAATGGCCCTCTATCCACTCCCAAACAGTTCCCATCAGACACTTGATGACATTTAAAACTCCTTTACATCTATCTGTTTTTTGTACATATATGTTTTAGTTTTATTTATAATCAAACCAAATTCCACAAAATTGTATATTTCTAACTCTTTCTAACTCTTGATAAGATAGTTTTAAATGAATTCCCTTAGCATTTTCAATTATGAGCAAAAACAAAATGTTTTTTTTTTCAACAGAAAATTTAAATCCCCACTCATTAGCCAGTTGTTTTATTTAATAACTGAAACTTATTTAAATGAACCGCTATGCGAACAGATGCCCACCGGTAGAGGACGCTGCCCGGGCATAATAGCCTACAGTATACACAAAACCGCCCTGTCTTCCTGGTGTATTATTGGCTGTTGCGTAGCAACAGGAGACGCTTTGACGTCTCCGCTGACGCTCTTAAAGCGACACCAGCCACACTCGCCTTGTTGTTGCTTTCTCCACTTGTACAGGCGTCTTCCGCAGCCAACAGCTGTCCTCGCAGACAACAACACTACACATATTCGGGGAGGATTAATATGGCCAATATGGAGGTACGGTAGAGCTAAAGAGGCAACAGACGCTCGTTTGGATGTTATTCCAACAGTCAGCTGGATCTTATCCAAATAGGCTGTCAAAGTCTCACTGCTAACGGTTAATAAAATGAAGCCACTTTTTTCCCACTCTTTCATTGCTCCTGTGTTTGTTCCACAGGGAACTAAACTGTGGGGAGGTCGTTTCGTTGGAGATACCGACCCTATTATGGAGAAGTTCAATGCGTCCATCACCTACGACCAGAGGATGTGGGATGCTGATGTCCGTGGGAGCAAGGCGTATGTCAAAGCTCTGGAAAAGGCGAAGCTGGTCAGCACGGAGGAGATGGAGCAGATTCTGCAGGGGATGGATCAGGTGGGAGGAAAGCATGAAAAACCATAAAAGATTTAATTGGGAAAGCACAAAGTGGTGCATAACTTACCTGGAAAATAAATAATAGGCTTTCATGTGTTTGCTGTTTTTGTAAATAACAATCTGAAAATGAAAAGTTAATCTTTTCCAGCACCCCTGAACCCATATGTTTTTTTTAAATCTAAGTTTAAAACATAGCTTTTTGAATGTAGATTTACCTGATCAGATGACCTTCCTACCTGTTTGTTTTATCCTCTGGATTGTGGTTAATGCCAAGCAGGACTTTATTTGTTTTGTTTCTCACTACTTTAGACTGTTAGAAACAAAAGATGTCCTTATCCAGAGGAACAACCAGACTGCTTCTCTTATTAAATGTGTCCCTCCCCAGCTTCTCAGCTAAGGTGGACGGACATGTTTTAGTAGGTTTGCTTTGGTTCCATACTATTTCTTTCACACAACATACAGTACGCAAAAAACAAGCTTATTGTTTTATAACTTTTAACTCTTGTTGTCTTTTGTGGTCCTTGGTCTTTACCATGCTATTTTTTTCCATAAATGATCTCTAATGATTCTCTGAGCCCTTCACAGAACAGCTGGATTTATTCTCAGATAATATAGAGAGACAGGATGACTTCTGTGGGCAGGGGGTTGCACTAGACTTTAGGGTAATAAAGTAAAGGGGGGCAGACTTTTCACATATTTATTCATACAATCTGAAAACTCTGAATTTCTTTACTCCTCATTTAATACGTCAAAGTCTATACTAGAAATATGCCAAAATCTCTTATGCTCTTATTATGTTAAACCATGCAGAGAGGTTTGGTTCTGCTGCACAGCTGTCAGGTGGTTAATAGATGACAGCTGAAAATGTGCCACAGTGCAGGATTCCTGCTTTCTGCTGAGTGAGTTACGTACAATAGTCTCATCATGTGACAGCTGTCAGCTGGCGAACAGCTGTGGTTACTGCCGTGCCTGCTGTCCTTCTCATGTCTACTTTGTTGACGAATTGTGCTTGAGTGTGTTTTACAAAAAATGAAAAGTAAGAAACAAAGGTAGCCTTTTCTGGAGACATTTTTTTTTAACTGCTTTTATTCATGTAAGTAAAAAAAAAAAAAAAAAAAAAAGTACCATTGTACATTAGATATCACCTCCAGGTTAGATGAGACTAAATGGTTCAATAAATAGTGCTGTAAAATCCTGTTTAGAATGTCTTATATTGATTCTAATAAAAACATCTGTCTGTCGTTTCATTTTTTTATATATATACACACCCACACACACACACACACACACACACAGTATATGGGAGAGTTCTTTTAGGCTTATATCATTTATTTTGCTCTACAGATTTCTGAGGAGTGGTCTAAAGGTGTGTTCTTGATCAAACCTGAGGATGAAGACATTCACACAGCCAATGAGCGCAGGCTTAAGGTGACCTAAAGCTCTTCTCTACATCCTTTTTTTTCGCATTGATATTCTTTTATTAACTGATTGGCTACTGAAGAAAACATTTATAGAATAGATGATGTATTTTAACTCTGTCATCCTAAAATGTGTCCAAACGAAAGTCATTATAATATTATCTAAACATTAAGTTAAAAACAGAGATTTAAAAGCTATTCTTGCTGTTCTGCCTGTTTGTCCAGGAGCTAATTGGTGCTCCTGCAGGAAAGTTGCACACCGGTAGAAGCAGAAATGATCAGGTTGGTATTTGCAGCCTCAAATCTGCAATGAAGATCATCTGGGGATAACTGAGACCCTGCTCTGTGCTTCGGTTGAACAGGTGGTGACGGACATGAGGCTGTGGCTGCGTGATGCCCTCTCCATCCTAACAGACAGTTCCTTGCAGCTGATTTCCACCATGGTGGAGCGAGCAGCAGTGTAAGAGCATATTGAACATAAAAGGGTTCCTCCCTGTTGTTCTGCACTCGTTAAACCATTTCGTTGAAATTACAGAGAGATTGACGTCCTTTTTCCTGGTTACACCCACATGCAGAGGGCTCAGCCAATCAGATGGAGTCACTGGATTCTGAGGTGTACCAAAATCCACAGTTGATTTTGCATTTCTAGTATTACTGGATGTTAACCTCAGTTTTTTTTTTTCTTCCTTTCTTTTCCTCAGCTATGCTGTTGCTTTAAGTAGAGATGTGGACCGACTTCTGGAGATCAAGAAGAGAGCAAACATTTTACCTCTTGGCAGGTGCAGTGAAAACACTCCCTGCTAGACTGATCTTAAAACAAAGGAGTGATCGATAACAAGAATTATTCCTTTCATTTTCAGCGGGGCTATCGCCGGCACACCGTTTGACATCGACAGAGAGCTACTGCGGAGAGGTCAGATCAGTTCTCTTTCACCTGTGACAGAACAATAATACTAGAACAACACAAAACATGTCTCCTTCCCCGGATGTGTAGAGCTGGGGTTTGATGGCATCAGTCTTAACAGCATGGATGCCACAGGCCAGAGAGACTTTGTTGGTATGTAAGTCGTACATGTTGGAAGCAGTGCCTATAAGTTTAGCCCTTTTTAAAAAAAAAATAGTGTTTTGAAAGTACTTGTTTTCTTGAAGCGGAGTTTTTGTTCTGGGCGTCTTTGTGTTTGACTCACCTGAGTAAGATGGCGGAGGATCTGATGCTGTACAGCACCAAGGAGTACTCCTTCATCACGCTCTCTGATGCCTACAGGTGATGATCTACTCGGTCTACTGGAGAAAATTGATCATATATTATCATTATTTATTAGATTCTGTTTCTCCAAACAAAAAAAAAAATGCAAACAAGGTGATAAATAGGATATTTGTAAAATAGAAACAAGCAGGGAAATTAATGAAATGCATAAGGGTTGCCTGACAGATTGTTGATCATAACATCTTTAGTTGCTTATAAATGTTATGGTTTGGCCTCTAACGCTGAATTATTCTCTCTCCTCTTGTGTTTATTTGTGTTTGTAGCACAGGCAGTAGTTTGATGCCTCAGAAGAAGAATGCTGACAGCCTGGAGCTGATCAGGAGTAAAGCAGGCCGCGTCTTTGGCAGAGTAAGACAAAAGATTTGTTATAAACCTGCATTTATTGAAGTTTTTTTTTTTCTCTTCTGGCTTATTTATGAGGACATTAAACAATCTCAGGTATTAATGCAGAAACTCAAAATAAATAAAGATCCTTGTAAATAATATTACTTGGAAAATAAATAATTTTTCATGCTAACCTGGTTCCTTCATTACACTAACTTTGATCTGTTCAGATATTTCATCGAGGCTATAAAACGTTTGTACTTTTTGTACAATTTCTGTGCTTTCATTTATGACGACCTGAGATGTTCTATCAGGCTTTGCCTTTTTTTTCTGCTCATGTTTTTATTTTGTTTTCCAGTGTGCGGGATTCATGATGACTCTAAAAGGCTTACCCAGCACGTATAACAAGGACCTGCAGGTTTGAAATGGCGTTTTTCTCTACCCTTTATCTTAATAGAAAACAAGTTCTCTCTTCAACTTTAATTTCCTGTTGTGTTTGTGCTTTCTATATCTTTTCAGGAGGACAAAGAAGCCATGTTTGACTGCTTTGATACTGTCCATGCAGTGCTGCAGGTGACATCGGGAGTCATGTCAACTTTGAAGGTGAGAGTTCTGCATTTTTTTTTTTTTTTTTGCTATTTTTGCAAAATAGATAAAAGAAAACAGAAATCATCCAATACTGATTGAGTGAAGTAGTTTATTTGGACACAAGGATAAAAACAAAAAAGAAAAGACAACGATACAACACAGATAGGAAATGATGTGCAGTGCACACAAACACCTTCGGTCTTACATTTTAACCTATAAGGCCTCCACTTGTCTGGATCGCTTAAAAAGCATCCATGCAAGAATTGAGTTAAACAGAGCACCCAGAGCTCTTAAAAATAAAATGTTGGCTATTTTCTTCAAAATAATTTCCCTCAGCTGTTGTCACAAAAAAAAATTAAAAAATGTGGATGATAATGCTGTATTTAATTTTTTTTTAAAAATTGTAATAAAAAAAAAAACAAAAAAAAAAAAAAAAAAAACTCATAGATATCTCGTTGGTCTAAATTAATGGGACTTTTGACATTTAGAAATGTCTCTCTCTATAAAGTGTTTATCTTTGTAAATAACTCGAATCCATTCTTTTCTATTGACTGTCAGATTTGAACCCCTCACATTCGCCCAAGTCCTCTTTGATTGGTCGATCAGTCCCTTGTGACGTCTCGTCCCCCTAAAGCGAAGGAGTCCTGAGAGTAGAAATGAAACCTAACAAATAACCTTAATTCTTTTCTTCCCCTCCACTAATTCTTTTGTCACCCCTACAGTATATAATCTAAGTGTTCTCCAGCTTCATTTAGAGCTCAGGAAGCCTCTTGGATGAGAGGTGCAACGTCTTCTAGAAAACTTCACTTGCCTAAACTGAACTTTTCAAGCTTGACCATGACCTGGATGACCGAGAACCTTTACAGATAACCTTAACAATCCTTCATTCGTCAAACTGTTTCCTGTTGGATTAAAGATAACTGATCAATCTTATAGTATCACTAAACCCCAGACCTTTATCTTTATATTTTACAAATTTCCTGCAATATATACATAATGTGAAGGATCTGAGGTCATTTCAAGGCTAGCGCCAGTAGCTTAATGCTATTGGAGCAAAGGAGCAACCAATGAATGAGGTGAGCCAAGCGGACCAGATATGCCTGTCAGTCCCCACAGAGTAAACAGCCTTGTCTGACCCGGTATGACACTCTTTTCAGTTCTGCTGTGGTGGTTCTTGTGCAATTTTTTTTTTATACCATTTTACATTAAATTTAATGTTCAAACTCAGAACTACTGCAAAGACATTCTATGAAACATCTAAGGAAACCACATAAACTCCTGCTAATTATTAAACTCAATCATTAATTTCAATACTTGATATAAAAGATGTATTTATATTGTTGGTAGCAAAGCAAAATAATTTTTTTTTAAGCTTGAATCAAAATAAATACAAGTTTGTTGCGTTTACGATGCTATAATCTGTGGTTATTTTAAATAAATGCCATTCCTGACAAATAAACAAAATCTCCTGGTTCTTTGTTTTTAGTTATAAAGGCGCTCACTGGATGGGAAAAAGTTTCATTTTTCAGATTGAATTTTTAATGATCATTATAATTTAAACCAAGTCTTACATCACAACAATTGTAAACAATAGTTATGAAGATAAAACTTGCACCTTTTGGAAATTAAAATCCAGTTCATTTTTTTTTTTTAGCAAAAGCACATTTTTAGAGATAATGAGGTCTTTATGAGGAGAATAATTTAATATAGCAGACTTCCTGTTGCTCCTCTTGTGTTTCAGATCAACCAGCATGTGATGGAAGCTGCCCTCAGTCCCGACATGTTGGCTACAGATCTGGCCTACTACCTGGTGAGAAAGGGGGTAAGTTAAACCTAAAGAATATTTTTTTACTAAGAAGTTAATTTGGTTTTTTATCTTATTCAAGGTAGATTTAATTGTATTGAACAATGTTTGTAGTATCAAAGAAAGTTAAATGATTTCCAAATTAGTTGTAAACGTTTTCGTTTTGACTCTCTCTCTGTTACAGGTGCCTTTTAGAGAAGCCCATGGTCTTTCTGGGAAAGCTGTGTTTACAGCCGAGTCTAAAAGCGTCTCTCTGAACCAACTTACCGAGGCAGATCTTGCAGCTGTCAGGTAGTTCCCATGTATGTTTGGATCAAAAGCCAACTTTATACGCAATCATCTCATGATTTTAAAATCCATTCCTTGTTTTTCTATACTGTGTGTGTTTGTGGATGCCTATGAATGTTAGCCCACTGTTTGGAAGTGATGTATCTTCAGTGTGGGACTACAGAAGCAGCGTGGAGCAGTATAGCGCCCCTGGAGGAACGTCCAAGAGTAGCGTCACTACCCAGGTGGAACACCTGAGGAACTGGCTAAAGATGAAGTCTCAGTGACTTTCTCTAAATGCCACTGTGAGCTGTTAGACCTAGGATCCCTTTAGCTTAGTTATCTCAGGGTTGATATATTTGCTGTGTTTGAATGTGGTGGCTGTGTCCTCCAAAGGCCAGATTTGTTGGCCGATGACATCATAGCGCAGCGCTTTGGCATTTTTTTGAAGACTCCTTCATATGCGGCCAACAAATGCAGCCTTCAGTCCCATGATTGAAGTAGGTTGAAGCAAGCTGGCTGCTCCACACAGCACACACACACAGGTATGGGAATAGATTCATCTTAAATTAATTTAGCTCCTCAAAAATGAAATGAACACAGAAGAGTAGTGAGAAGTTCAGCATCCATTCTTTGCATTTACACTTCTTGTGTCAAATGTCATGGTTACTAGGCGACATGGCTGAGTGAGGGGCGGTGTCAAATAAAGCCAAACTCTTCCGGCCTCCTTATTTTCACACAGCTGCCAAGCTGACCAGTGATCAATAGCTGGTAAAGAAAGGATCATGTTACAGACTTCTTGTTACGAATTCTTTACTTCCCCTAATAAACTAGAATTGGATTTATTTCTTTATATTTTTTCATACAATCAAGCCTGAAATGTCTCTGCATCACTTCAGTCATTTTTTTTTTACATGTAACTTTGTCATTTGTTCCTGGGAGTGACAGTGGCGTCGGATGCAGAAGTTTGCCCTGCAACCGTCTCTATAGCTTCAGCTGGTGGTGGCGCCTTTGTATGGCTGCCCTGCTTCTGTCAGTGAGCCCGATCAGTGTGTAAATGACTGAATGTAGTGTAAAACGCTGACTGGAAAAAAGTGCCATATAAGTACAGGCCAATCACCCGTTTACTTTAACCATATGAATCAGTACCTTTTTTATGGATAATGGTCCATGATGGGTTTTTACAATAGGAAACATTCAGTGATGGCTACATAGAGGACACAATAGGTTACAGATTAATACCCTTTAAAGTTTAGTTACAAAAAAATAGTATATGTTATCCTGTATGAAGGTTTAAAAACTCCCAGCTTAAGATTGTTTTTGTCTAGCTACTTCTTACATTTATTCTCATGAAGATGTCTGGAAATTTCAAGACTAAAGGCCAACTGTGAATCTGATGAAAGGTGTTTTGACTTATGAGCTACCAGACAAGTATCACCATATTTGGAAATGGGTTG
>JAUZNJ010029578.1:0-11633 GCA_034780135.1 Jordanella pulchra | reverse complement strand
AGACTGTTCATTTTTAAGTGAAAACTGTTACATTAATATAGAAACTTTCATTAGAAATGAATTTTAATGCGGCCCCATTACTTTTAGTACAAAGTTAGAATGAGAGCTCAACATATAACAGAGTCTGACCTTTAGGGGAAAATGGGTGGTTATTACCTCCGCCAAGGAGGTTATGTTTTCATCGCCATTTGTTTGTTTGTCTATTTTCAAAATAGCTTGAAAAGTGTCGGGCGGATCTGATGGTTATCCGGATCATTCTGAATGGTTTGTCAATGGTTATCATACGCCCCTTCTCTGAAAATTTGAGCAAAATTCGTCTGACACTTTTCAAGTTATTTTGAAAACAAACAAACATGCAAACAAGCTGATTTGGGCAGATCTGCACTCTCCGAGTGCTTTTCTAGTTTGGTAAAGTATTTGCTACTATATAGACCTGTCTTACCGTAATTTACAAGACTTTAAGCTTAGCTTCTGCTCACTGAGGTTAAACAAACAGGATGATCCAAATGTTTTTGATTTAAAATTGTGTGCATTTTGCAAGTGGGTGATGTGTGTGTTTCCGCTATTAAAAACAAGTGACTTTCACTCCTGAAAACTGTCCTCATTTTCTCACTTTAAAGCAACAAATTTCAGTGTATTCTTTGTGACAGACTCACAAAAAATGATCCACTCTTGGCAGTTGGAAGGAAAAAGTATACATATATTTAATCATTTTTTTACGGATAAAAATCAGAAAATATGGCATACTAAATAAAATCCTACTCAAGCAATGATTTTTTTAAAATCACGTACTTAAACTCTACCTGTATGTTATGAAATACAAATCCAGCTCTGGGAAATCTTTAAAACATTTTGTTAGAGAACATTAAAGAGCAAACAGCATCACAAAGACCAAGGGACACAGTATCCAGATAAGAGATAAAGGATGTTTAAATCAATATTAAATTCTGAAACAGTTACACTGGTCCATTCGTCACGCAAAATGGGAAATAATAAGACACAACACCTATGAAGGCATAGTCCATCACCTACACCTACAACCCTTGGCTCTAGAAACAAAAGTGGCTCATTGGATGCTCCACATTGGTTAATACTAGCTTTAGCAACAACTGAATTAAACAATGTTTAGGTAATGACAATGCTTGTATAGTGAGGATTTATTGTGCGTTTTAATGCCATATTTTTGTATATTAGTTCCATAAAATAACAACAGTTATAGTGAGTGTTTTTTAAAATCTATTTTCTTTTGCCATAACATTGTGGCGTATGCTATTTGTTGACATCCTTTTGTATAAATACCAATTTTTTTTCATTTAAAAAAATGAATGCAAACTATTTTTGATGTATACTTTAAAATAGGTTAAATCTTCTATCTGGCTCTTTTGGGAATTTATATTATTGGAGCACAACTTGTTTTTGTTTTTTTTCTGAAGCCAGGGCATTTTATGTTCTAGATAATATGTATCAGAATAATATGCATGACCAGAACTGAGAAAACTGTGAACCACATATGGATCAGACTCCTTTGAGCTGTACCCGACTTGGAGCTGAATACTACTCTGCCATCCAGAGGCTGCGTGGGTCTGAAGATGTCTGTCATGGGTTGACCTGTCCAAAATCGGCACTGTTTAACGATGGCATCCAGCTGAGGAGAGGTGAAGAGAAAGTGACTCTTCAGATAAAAAATACATTTTCAACCTCATCAGGATTAAATAGGATAAAAAAAAATGCCTTCAACCTTCCAACTAATTTAAAGTGAAAGTTATGAAAAGAAAGTTTATCTTGTGCATAATTATCTCAGAAACAGGACGCCTTATAAAATAGAACTGGTCATTAAACCGCTCCAAGATTCAAAATGTTTCTTACCTGTCGACTGCTAATTGACAGCATCCTATGAAACACAGTCCAGGCAACGGCCTGCTCACATCCTGGAGTTGTCATTGAGCCCACATAGCGGTAATAACTGTGAAGATCCTTGGCTGCTGGGATGATGTAACTCAGTCTAAAGTTTGGGATCACGGTGCTGTTGCCTTAACACAAGGAGAAATAAAGGAAGAGCCTGAGAAAACTGATGCAGAATAAATGCTCAAAGAATGGAGAAAAAAATGGCTTCTATGTGGACAAACACCAGCTGGTGTTTTCTGCTTTTAACCTCTTGGCTTGTTTGGTCCATGTTGCCTCTTTAGTTTCATTTATGATCTGTTTTACTATTACTATATTTATTAAACTGCATGTTTTGATCTATGTGTGTGTCACTACTACAATCTTTATTTCACAATTTGTTCAATTATACGGGGTTTGTTCGCTCCTTTAACCTTGTTTTTATCACATGTGAGCCATACTGTATCCTTTTTGGACTGTTTGCCTCTATAAAATCATCTTTTGTCTGATGATTTGTTTTTTCAGTAGTTGGCTAGTCCATGTGTTTTTCTTGTTTTTGTTTTTATGTTCTTGTACAGATACTTCAGATCTGTAGAGTTGTATTATATATGCATGCGTTCAAATTTCAGTTTTAAGAAGAATATCAGTCTAAATTATAAATATATGGCTGTGTTTCAGTAAATAAAAGTAATATATTTACCATTATTTTGTACTTGACCCAACGCAGCAATTATTGTGTCTAGATGAGGATGATCATCTGTTGTTTCCTGGCAGGAAGTCATTGGAAAAATGAAGATCTGATCTTTAAAGGACATTTTACAGCACTTTGTATTCATACTCCATGAACTTTTGTATTGTATGTAATAAGCTAAAACAAATTGTTTCATACTTGTGATGGGCTAAACAAAATAAAACTGGGTTTTCTGTTTTCACATCTAAAAGGTGCAAGACAGCGGATCTAGATGTAAAGTTTTTTTGTTCAGATAATGATAAACCAACACTGCTCCTTGCACTGATCATATTGTCCCTGTAGTAAAACAGGAACAGCAAAACTGCTAAGAGTTGATGGGAATAGCTAAATACAGAATAATCCGGAAAAAAGGAAAACAAAGCATAAAAATTAAAGGCCAGAAAACCTCAAGACTGGAATTCACCTTCCAGCAGGGCAAAATCTATGTTTTCCAAGCATATTCATCTGTTAAAATAGTATAGAAGCACATTTCGGCACATTTAACTTAAAGAAAAAGCCAAACAAACGTAAACTCCGATTTAGAACTTAATTTTCTCATTATTATGAGATAATGAGTCATAATTATTAGAAAGCTTAGTAAAAATTAAGACAGAGTATGTTATCATCATGAACTGCTATCACAGCCTCACAAAATGAGGAAAAATCGAATTTTAGAATTATGATATCGCATATCATAATAATGACATGGATAAGTAATTAAGATAAGAGTATCTAATAATTATAAGTTAGCTTAATATATTAATGAGATAAGTCGTTATTATAGGATAGGCTCTCATAATTTCATTATTATAAAGTAGTTTCTAATAATTATGAAGCACTATCTTTGTAAAGTGACTTGACACGACGTGATGTGAATTGGCGCTACATAAATAAACTGAAATGAAATTGAATTAAATTGAATCATGAGATACTTTTATAATTATAGCTGATAATCTCATAATAATAAAATAGCCATCTCATTATAAGATCCTTATAAGATAGCTAAGTCATCGTTATGGGATAGGATCTCATAATAATGAGATAGTATGACTTATTTCTCATAATAACAAAGTAACCATGTCATAATGATGAGATACCATCTATACAAGATGTGAAGATGTTCAATGAGTATGAATGCTTTGTAAGATAATGCATATTTTATCTAAAAAGAAGGATGAAGAAAAGCAAAATGGCACTGTATTACCTCGAAGAGGAAGGCAAGAAGAGCTATACCGGCCATATCGTGTTCAGCCTCCTTCAGAGAGATGTATGGTTCTTTAATGTGGACTATGTGCAACTGTGAAATACATCATGTCAAAAGCAATGTTCAACAAATCTGTAAAAAACAGCTTAATCAACATAAATATGTTGTAAGTTCTTGTATTATTACTTGTTCAACAGCCTCTAAAAAACTTTGTTGTTTAAAACTGATTGCAGACCAGCTGTTACTAGCATCATTATTTACATCAAAATCTACATCTAGCTGTTCAAGACTCTGCTTTTCTGCTGGGTTAGCAGTTTATAGCACCACTGATGTCAGGTACTACTTTGTAGTCTGGTGTCGGTGCAGCCTCCACCTCCCTTTGTTACCCTGAAAGCCCATATTAACTGACACTGCTCACATTAACTCCTTAAGCACAAAAAATGACCAAATTCACAAAAAATATAATTCAACCTGTCCTTGATAATCATTTTATCCACCAGGGCTCTTTCCTGATTGCAGCTCCCTCACCTCCATGGGAAACCTTTCTCCATCAATGGTGTGTTCTGACCCCGGTCTCCCATTCCCTCCCCAGTGAAAGTGAAACTGGGCAGCTCTGTACTGACCAGGCAGAGCTCCTCCTGTCAGTCGCACTGACTGAGGTAAAGCAAAGTGTGCTATGGGGAAAAATAGACACAGTATTACACTCTAAGCATGAATTTAGTAGGTTTTAAAGAACGGATCTGAAGGGGAGGAGAACAGGTCTGGCATCAGTGTTCTTTATTACCAGAGTGTCCCTTATTCTCTACTGTAATGTTGATGAGGTCGGTGTGTCCGATGAAGTTAAAGGGAGGCAGGGCGCTGTTGAAATGTACTCTATTGGTCACAATGTTAATTGGCGACTGGCGTAACCCTCCACATCTGGGAAACAGAGCTGCCCAGCGGCTTGGGTCTGAAAAGGCATCAAAGTTAGATCTGCTGAGAACGAACACAAAACCGTCAATCTTTTATTGCTAAGATCAGATTAAAACAAATTTCATGAGATTCAGTCACTAGACTTGAACTGAAACAAGTTGTTTTTTTCTGATATTTGTAAAAAAAAAAAAGATTCCCCATAACTGGGTTGAATTGAATGGTATTGAACTGAAATAAATGTTTTATAAGCATCTGTTTCAACTTACCTTTACACGTGTCATCACAGGTCTGGCTCTGGTAACACCACTCAGCTAAAAGGGGGACACATTAAAAAACAAGATAAAAAGCCTTTTGTTTCAGTCAAGGAGAGACATCGTCATCAGTTAACATGTTTACTACAAGTAACTGAACTTTTAAGATTTAGATTCAAAAAGCAAGTAAGCTTAAAGAATAATCAAAACTTAATAAGCTTGATGAAGACCTAAGGATGTGTTTTATCGAATTGGTTCAGAGCAATTCTACCTCCATTATCTTTATAAAAAGTATTTTATATTTTGAAAATAATAAAATGTCTAAAGACCAAAAATGAAATAGTTGTATATTATAAAATCATTATTGGATCCAACTGCAGAGTTCACCTATAAGATTAATCCCTGGAGTTTTTCTTCAAAATAAAACCCATAAATATGAAGCTTTGAATTGTTTCGTTTTTGTCCTGTTTCTTAGTGACGGAGTTAATAAGCTGTTTTTACCTTTGAACAGAAGTCTGTTTTCTTGTGTATTCTCTATAGCTGGTTTAATTTGTAACAAAGGAGTGATTGTCAATCCCCCGATTGCATTCAGAGTAAATTGAATGTGTCCCTCCATCAGGTGCTGATGAAGTCATTGAATGTTGTGCTGTTGTTGTGTATTGAGTCGCTGATGAGAAAAAAACTCCTCCCGTGCCCGACTCTGTGGTGGGAATAGAAGCTGCTGCACAGAATCATTTAGCTAATACAGGAACACAGATTAACTCGGCTGCTTCCCATAATGCCGTTCTTTGAAAGGGGACAACAGTTCTCACCAGGTGAGAACAATGCACAGGTGGAGGCTGGCTTTACTCCACCTGGCTCACACACCTGCTTTGGAGTAAGGAGCAGAAAGAAAAGCCAAAGATGAGAACCGGGAATCACTCTAAGTTTAGTTTTCTCTGATGTAATGTACATTTTTTATTTTCCTTTATCTGAAGCAAACGTACAATGTGAAAGATATTCACTTAAAGAGGTTTTTACAAGATGAACTACCGAAGACTAATATTTTTAAGATACAATATTTTACTATATTTTCCTCCTGAGGGAAAACAGGTTTCAATAATTTATTTTTTATGTTCACTATCAGTCGGTTTTAATCACTATAACACAGAGTGACATAATTTTGTTCTCCTTTAATAAAGGGGAAAACTTTTAAAAACTGCGTGATTTTTTTTTTACAACTGTAAAGGTTTTTAATTCCCATTTTCTGCATAAATAAATGTTATATTGAAAAAGAAGCTACAATAAAAAAGTAGTAAAATTACTAAGAATAAACTAACGTAATATATAATATTTTATTGTTTGTGTTTCTTCTCTGCTTTGGGAACTTTAGATATAACTTCTAACAACTCTTTGCTAATATTTTATAGATGGTTGATCTATTTTAATCTTCTCATTTGATCAGTTATTACTCAGCCAACAATTTTATGGGAATAAATTACACACTTTTAAAATAATTTTCTGTCATTAAGGAAAAAAGAGAAAAAAATATAAGAGTAGGCGTAATATTTACATTAGTATTTTGCGTCAAAGTTGTTGTTTTTTTATTGCCTTTACAACCCATGCCTCAGCCCCTCTTGTCCTTTTAAAATAATCTTTAATTAATTAAACAAAATAAACAAAAAACATTTTAAGGTCAGATGTCACTTTTTTGAGTTATAGAAACAATCAATTGTCATTTTTATATGTAAAGACGGTATTATTTATGCTTAAAAGGAAGAATAATACTAAACATTTTGTTTCACGTGAGGTCGTCTTACCTGTTGCCCGGGAGCGTAGGTAGAGAAAGGTCAGGAGGTAGAGAGGAGAACGCATCGTTGGGAGCAGCGCAGGCGAGAACTGAGGATCTTCATGTCAGACGCTGACATGGAGAAGCGTTTAGTGGGAGGGACACCGTCATGTTTGTGTTGGTGTGTGGGAACAGATGACTTTATAGACTTTGAGGACTGGAAATTATCTTTAAAGAACATGATCCTGGTAAAGCTTGTGAGGATTTTTATTTATACGATTTAATACTTGGTTGAACTTAT
The DNA here is from genome assembly GCA_034780135.1 of Jordanella pulchra. Lineage (NCBI taxonomy): Eukaryota > Metazoa > Chordata > Actinopteri > Cyprinodontiformes > Cyprinodontidae > Jordanella > Jordanella pulchra. Next base: position 4,586 of record JAUZNJ010029578.1, on the reverse strand, counting down.
CCAACAGAAATACACATTAATGCATAAATAGTCCGGGAGTCACCAAAGGGATAAAAAAATGCCTTTAAAAAGAAAACCCAGTTATTCAGATAATTCATAAAACATATGACGACTGACGCAGGAGAAAAGTATAAAAAGATATCAAAACAAATTAACATTATGACTAATAGAAAGAAAGAATACTACAACAAATTATTGATTAATATCAAACATTTACTGAATCCTCCAAACAGTATTCCAATAAGGGACATAAAAAATCCAAACTTTCTTGAATATTTTATTAAATATGCCAGGATAGATGATAGTATAGAAGATACGGAAAGGTTTTAAGACTTCTTTGTTAATGTAAATCCAAAACTGGCTTCACTAATCAGGGAACCTCAAACAACGCAAAGTAGAGGTATAGAAAATATGGTGGACAGAAAATTTTCTATAATTCATTAATTCATGAAAATAAAAACATAGAGAAAGTAAAAAAGATTCAATAAAAAAACATCTACATACTGTTGAGATCAACCAGGTAGATAAAAAAAAAAACGGTAGAAGTGGTACCATTGTTTAAAACTGGAGACAGACTTTGTTTTTAAAGTGACAGACTCATCTCTTTACTTCCCCGGTTCTCAAAAATACTGGAAAAGCATTCTGCAGATAGGCTTGAAAAATGTATTAATAAAGACAATCACTTACAGAGTCAGTTTGAATGGAGATCCAACAGAGCAACGCCTCTGGCACTGATGGCTTTAGAGCAAATGACCAATTGCATAAATAAAAAAATAAGCAAGTTGAAAGTTGGATTACTCTTACCTAAAAAAGGCATTTGATACAATTGACTTAAAGATATTAGTTATTTCTGTTTTTTATGATTTCATCTTCATCAGTTGCTCATAAAAAATAAGGAGAGTTTCTATCCACCAATTTCCTACAGCTGGATTCATTCCTGAGCTGGATTAATATTAATAAACAGAAAACACTTAAATGGCTACAAATCTTCCTTAAGAGAAATAAAATGTGGCGTACCACAAAGGTGAATATTAGGGCTGAATGTATTTATAATTTAATATCAATGATAGCTGTAAAGTAACACAATTACTGAAATATGTCATATTTGCAAATAACTCCAATATTTTTTGTTCTTCAAAAGGTGTCCGTTAGATTTAGCAGAAGTAAATGAAATAAATCAATGGGAATAAATCCACAGAACTAAACCGGAAAGATCGTACTTTTTAGAGGGTATAAAACAGAGGCTCGTTGAACGAGTTCATGAAATATGACTTCTGGTTGTAATTTAGGACCACAAAACCTGCTGGAAAGCTCATGTAGGATATGGAAAAAAGTGGCAAAATGCACAAAATATCTGGATTGTAAATCAGTATATATGCCTTACTTGTTAATGTTTCTACCATATTTACTTTAATATGCAGAAGTTTCAGGAAATAGTTACACAGCACTTTACACTCAATAGTTATTCTTCAGAAAAAAATGCAAAAGGAGTAATAAATAAAGCAGGATTCAAAGAACACTTTCACTTAATTTTTTTCTTAAATTTGTGTAAATCAAAACTTCTTGATCTGTTTAAATACAGAATTATACAGAAAAGGCAAGTTAGACACAATCTGCAACAAAACTTTCAAGAAATGTTAACAGAACGAAGTGATGCAAATAACCTAAAGCGGGGATACACTATAGTATTCGCTCACCTGGCTTGACTCACATATAAGCTTAAATGACATTGCAATTCGAATCTATAGGAGTTTAATATGATGTCTGACCACCATGGGTGAGCAAATACTTTTGACAATATAGTATATGAATTAAATGACCTACATCATGCAAAATCAACTTTTTTGTTTTTAACTATGTTCTTGATTTATTTCTTCAGCAGAATCCTAGAATCAAGGTTTTTCCTCTGGGTTAGAAGAAAACACATGTAATTTAAAACAATTAATTACCAATGCAGTTCTAAATGTAATTTTGTAGATGTATGCATATGTATGTGTATATATATATACGTATGCATGTACTGCTTTATATATAGAAAATGAATATATCGGAGATAAATAAACTAAGAGAAAAAACCTCTTCTCACTGCTTTTGAAACTTGCCATAAACTTGCATAAGGATTTATTTTTGTTGACACTCCAAGGTTTTTTTTTTTTTTTTTACATACAAGTATTCTGTTAGCTCATGTATTTTTTCCCTTTTTTTCACCTAAAGTGTTTTCTTTTCTTTTTCCGTCGTTTTAATATTTGTAATAAATAATCTGTCACTCAGAACTGAAAGGAAAAAGAACCCCTTATATAAAAAATAAATAAAATCAACATTATTTCCACCATCCTTAAGCTTCATTTATCTATTATGTTTTATTATATTACAGTGACAGTACTGACCGAGCATTTCTATGCTCAACAATTGCAAAAACAAAGACATGTGTTTACCTGCAGTTTACATTGGGAGCTGAATTATGCAGCATGTTTGTCCCACCCACAGCTTGCAGTTTGACTCTTGAGCTCAGGGGTATTCGGTAACTTTCCAGCCTCATTGGAGGCTTGTTAAAGCAGCTTACCCAGTCACTTAATGGAATCAGTGCCTTCATGAATGCTCAGAACCACTGATGCTTTACTTACACAGGGCCACAATGGCTCCTTTGAAACAGAAAACGGGGATTAGTTTGAGGGGCCAAACCTTCCAAGAAATCTGCTGTGGCCTTTGTTAAAATGTCAGGTTTGGGGATGTAAAAATAAAAACCTAGATTAATAGGTCTTTAGATTAATATTAAAGCATATCTAACCTGTACCTCTATTCTTCTAGGTTGAGATAATTATCATGAAGCGATTCAAGTGAAAATTAAAAAAACAGGAGAAATAACAGAACCACAATTATTCTGCATGTTAGAACAAATTAAAATATTTTATACACTGAATTCTATTATCAAACACCGCAATACATCTGTAACAGGTTAAATATTAAAAAAAAAAAAACTTGCAGTGACTTAGCTGAATAAGTGAAACACATTCAACGCTTCTATTTCCACAATGGAAAAAAGTCCCACATGTAATCCAAGCTACTAGTGCGAGTTCCACATTTATATTATCCATTTTACAGTTAAATGAGATGGGATCCAAATCTCAGAAGCCTCAGATTTTACCATGCAACACAATAACCCCCACCCTCACCATACATCCAGAGATTTAGTGATTCTGTACTGAAAACTGCATAGAGATAGATCCATCCTTAGTTCTTCTTTACATATACAAACACTCAGGGTGGCATTAAAAAACTACTTTATTGATGATTAATGCACTGCATGTATACATATATATTTTTATACATGCTTAGAAAAATCATGCAGATCTGTGCATCATTCTAAAGATCACTCTAATACTAAATGTTTTTGCTTACCAGAACAGATACTTAGAGAGCAATCAGTGTGCTGTATAATTGATGAACTTATTCTTAAAACGCTGACTTTAAATCATTCAACTTAAATAAAAGATGCCAAAATCATGCATGAATCTTAATGCAGAAGGTTTCAAACACTTAGAGCAGAGGCATTTATTTCAAATTGTCATGGGTCATCGTCAGGATACCACAATTAATACACAAACTAGAAAAGTACTCAGAGCACAGACCTCCGCCAAGCAGTTTGTTTGTTTTCCCCCCCAATGGTTATCCAGTTCATCGTCAAAATGTAATCATTTATTAATGGTTATAATACGCCCCTTCTGTGAAAATTTGAGCAAAATCCGTCCATAACTTTTTCTGTAATGTTGCTAACAAACAAACGCTACCGAAAACATTACCTCCTTGGCGGAGGTAATGAAAACTACAAGCATATACGTAAGCAAACTACAGGTGGAAGCCATAACAATATAATATCATGAAAAAAATAGATTTTAGTAATTCCATTCAAAAAATGAAATCATACAAGAATAATTCACTACAAACAGACTGATATATTTCATGTTTTAATTTATTTTAATTTCTATCATTATGACTGAAAACTAATGAAAACCCCAAATCCTGTATCTCAGAACATTAGATTATTATTTAAGAGAACATAAAATAGATTTCCAGAAGTTTGTGGCCAAGTTAAAAGTATGAACTGAAAGGTACGAGCATCTACTGCACTCTGTACTTTTTATTTTTTTCCCGGATTACCGTAGCAATGCGGCGTGGCATGGAGTCGATCAGTCTGTGGCACAGCTCAGGTGTAATAAAAACCAGTTTGATCTGACTGCAGCCTTCAGCTCTTCTGCATTCTTAGGTCTGGCGTATCCTATCTTCCTCTTTGCAATACTCTGTAGATTTTCTGTGGGGTTAAGATCAGGGACAGCATGGTACTGAAACCATTACTTGTGCACGAACTCAGTGGTCGTCCTTTAGACAGCAGTGTTGTTCTCATGATTGTGTAGCCGACAGAACTAACTGGAGAGATCATTTAGAGGCTTGTTCAGGTTCTTTGAGTTAATTAGCGGATTAGAGTGACTAACCTAATGGACATTCTCCCAACATTGAGGTTGTTTTTGAGACACAGAATTTTGGGTTTTCATTTGTTTTTCCACATATAATCAAAATTTAAAACAGTA
>JAUZNJ010029577.1:0-15329 GCA_034780135.1 Jordanella pulchra | reverse complement strand
ATCCATGTGACTTCTTTGTGAATGTAGAATGAGCCAATATTGAAGTATTTCATTTTCTTACACTTGATGCTGTCTTTCATTAATTTAAATTCATCCCTGAGGAAGTCTTTTTGCATGGACTTTAACGGTATTACCCTGGAATACTTTTTTTACCTTTCTGAGATCCATATTCAGTTGTGGAGCCTATTTCCCTTCGGTGTCTACAGTGCCCTACTGCTTGCTATAACACAGCTAAGGCTGTCCAAGTATATTTAAATAACTAACAGGACGTTTTTGTTCCTAGCTTTGGGTTTCTAACTTTGAGTCCGTGGCGCTTCAGGTAAAATAGCAAGAACTAAGTAAGAATTACTTGGTTCCATGGAAATTACAGAAAAAGAGAGTTATATTAGTTAATGTTTATCTGTTGAATAGCATTTAGATACATTTTGTAAACCACAAACACTGGGCATTTTTCTTTATTGCATATTGAGTATATAAATTAAAATACAAATTTTTAATTATAGGATATACCAGAAAGAGATTTACAGTAAGATGCATTTAAACTAGATGTTACTGTGAAATATTTATTGAAATAGTATTGGGTTTGGACAGAAGTTTGAACAAAATAAGAGTTATAGGTTTGTAAATTATTCACCATAACAGGCAGGATTAAAGGTGACAGCCATGAAATTCGGGAGATAGTTCTAAGGATGTATAAACAATTGTGTTCTATTGCTCCTTTGGGGTTCTCAAGTAGTTGCTTAAAGGTTTTTTTTATCAATGAGAGTTTTTCTCTGAAATAAAAATACTTTTTTCACATTTATAACCACAAACATACATTCTACTGGAAATATTTTAGTTAAATCTTTGCAGTTTAAAGCATCACTGTCAAGAGAAACAGACTGTCATATCCCAGCAGACTATACTGATTAATATTAATATTAAAGTCTTGATCTCTAACATGTTAGGATTATTTTGTATTTTCCATCCATCCTTTCATCCATCCAGCTTCCCTGTTGTTATTCCCGTTTTTCTTTCACTGCAATATTGGTCTACTTCAGTGGGTTTCAAATTCTGTCCTCTGGACCCATTGTCCAGCATGTTTTAGACACTTTCCTGCCTCCACATGTCACCTAAATAAATGGGTGACTAGAAGTACCCCTGCAGAGGTGGCTACCGAGGAGGGCGTGCTATCATTTAATTCTGATGTGTCCTAGAGTGAGGATGCATCTAAAACATGCAGGACAAGGGATCCAGAGACCTGAGTCTGAAAACCACTGGTCTACGTGGTTACTATATATGCTACAGGGCCAGGATCAAACTTCAAATATACTTCTGATGGTCTTCCTAATAAGAAAACAGGCTTTTCCAACTGGACTGTATTTAATGTTGTCCTTCCAAACAATAATCCTAGACAGTTATGCCTGTATATTTACTGTTGTGCAAAACTTTTCATTTGTGGAAAGTCTATTAAAGAGGGGTTTTAAGAGGGGTTTAAGATATCACATCATGATGTTGTCACATCATATCACTAAAAATAGAGTTTGTTTCAATGTTACACTTAAAGTTTTATTTTTGGTTGAATTCATGAAGATATCAAAACACACGGGGCTTTTTCCATTTGTACCTGTCTACAGCAATGGCCAGCAGGCTACACATGGAAGCGACAACAGAGATGCAGATCATAGAGTCAAAAACGTTGTCCATCTGTCTGATGAAGGGCTCCTCCACCACCAGCTGCCTGTTATTGAGGAGGTAAATGATGATGGACTCCCATGCGTTTGACACACTAACCAGCATGTCTGCCACAGCTAGGCTGCAAAAAAGCATACAGGTTAATGGAACTGCTGGAAAAAAGGGCAAAGTTTAAGTACACTTAAGGGCCAACAGATGAGCTTGCTGACTTTCCTGCAGTATAATGATGAATTTAAATCCCTGCCAAGAAGACCCATATGATTTAGTGTACAACATCTAACATTCTTACAAAGTGGGTATGAACAATTTTGTTGTCACTCATTTTATGGTTGAAATCCTTGTTAGGAATTATTGGAAATTAATTGATTCCACCGACAGAAGCAGTTTCCTTGCAGTAAAGTGAGCACTATTGGAGACAATATCAGCATCCCGCTGAAAGAACTTTGACTTAAAGGCCTTGCATGTCAGCTAACTAGGTGATGATGATCCTTGATGCCGAAATAGGTATATGTTGCTGCCAACCATAGCCATGGAACGGCCCAAATGTTTTCCCTACAGACATTAACTGGACCTAATTGCGCTGAGAAGCTCTCTATTTCTCACTGTTTCACAATCTTTCTCTGGCTGAAATGTAAGAAATATTTTACTATGCTTTTCTAAACGGTTGAAGTGTGGCTTTCTAACATGCACAATAAAGTCAGAAGGATAAAGTAACACCACTGTCCAATTAAGCAATGCGCTGTAGTTTACAATTACAATTACAAAAAATTTTTTCCATTAATTTCTTTTTACTCAGTCAAAGAAACTGATATCTATATAATTTAACCATTCTAGTGCAGCTACAATGTAAAGTTCATAACTATTTGGAAGAATTATTTTTTTCCTTTAAGATTAGAAATCACACCTTAAAAACCTCTGTGCATGTAGGGAGAATAAATGCCTATTTGACACTACTGAACCAGAGATTATGATGCAGAATTTAAAAAAATGTATAATGTGTTTAAAACAAAGTGGGTTTATGCAATAATTTGAATTAATTTATAGGTTTAGATGTAGTCTGGTATGGCAGGATCTTTTAAACATTTATTTTAAGTGCCCTCCTTCCTGTTTTTCTATTTGTAATTCATTCAAATAGGACTCAAAATTACATTCCTAGTTGGAACTGTAATAAAAGATTTCGTAAATTACGTTTTTGCATGAACTACATTTCAAAATGTCAAAAAAACAAATTTGCGCTAGTATAAATTAAGTTTCATATACTTAGAAATGTTTACACATTTCAGGTGGCTGTTTCGACATTTATCAACTTGAGCGAATACGTATTTATATCTAAAATACAGTTCTTTCTAGTCTAAATAATACAAATTACTACGGTATAAGTAACAATAGGAATGTGGAGATCTAAAATTCTTTTCTAGACATCCACGATGTTTATTCTAGCTATAAAGGATGCCATTTTGTTTGAAATGTTCATTTGGACAAGAAAAAAGTGTACTTCAGATATTAGAAATACATATTCAGACAAACTAGTAAATATCAAAATGGTCTGTTATAGGCTAATGTAATTGTAAGGAGGGAAAACTAGTTTTGTGCTTGAATGGAAGTAGATTGATTTAAGTGCCATCACTTAAGCTGGTGAAGATGAAGTATAAAGACGTTGGTAAGACTTGTGCATTGTTATGCACTCTAACAAAAAATTTATAAAAAAAACCCAGAATGTTCCTGGTTGTTTCCTCCTCACGCACAGGACAAGCAATTATGCATCCACCTAAGGGGTATTTAGGGACACCAGTCAACCTAATGCCCAAACCACCTCTATGCACTAACCGTTAACTATTGAGCCACACTCTCAGCTGTGGATGGCACCTTGATGAAGATGGAGGGAATAAACAAGATAGGTATGGTCTCTTTCCTCCAACGGAAAAGCATTTCAATGTCAACACATTGACGCCCCTTTTGCACCTGTTGTTCCAGAATGTTCCTGGTTGTTTCCTCCCAGGACCTTTTTTGTTTTTTATGATTTTTTCTGAAAAAAAAAATCTGTAAAAAATACAAAAACCTTTTCCATGTTTTTAAAGAATTTTTCTCTTAAAAAAAAAAATTAATAAAAAAAACCTTTTCCATGTTCCATGATTCCGGAGAAGGCTGCAGACATGGAGTCCGAGTGGGCCATGTTCCATGTCCATTGTCAATGCAGCCGCCCAAAGCTGTAGCCGTAAGGTCTGTGGTGCCTGTCGTGGCGGCAATCCCAGAACCTGGTTGGTTCACACTGGTAGTACGGAGGTCCACAAGCTGAAGGAGTCTTATCGAGCCTGGTTGGCTTGTGGGACTCCCAAAGCAGCAAGTAGGTATCGCAAGGCCAAGCATGCTGCTGCCCGGGTGATTGCCGAGGAAAAAACTCGGGCCTGGGAGGAGTTTGGAGAGACCATAGAGAAAGACTATCAGTTGGCCTCAAACAGATTCTGGCAAACCGTCTGGCGCCTCCGGAGGGGGAAGCAGTGCTTCACTAACAATGTTTTCAGTCGGAATGGAGGGCTGTTCACCTTGAAGAGGACATTGTGGGATGGTGGAAGGAGTACTTTGAGGACCTGCTCAACCCGGCCGACAAGCCTTCCGTTCGGGGTCGGATTCGTTGATTCACCCAGGTTAAAGTCACAGAGGTAGTCAAGAAACTGCACGATGGCAGGCCCTCGAGGGTGGATGTGATCCGTCCTGAGTACCTCAGAGCTCTGGATGCTGTCGGACTGTCATGGCTGACACATCTCTTCAACATCGGGCGGACGACAGGGACAGTGCCCTTGGATTAGCAAACCGGGGTAGTGGTTTCCCTTCATAAGAAGGGGGACTGGAGGGTGTGTTCTAATCACAGGGGAATCAGACTTCTTAGCCTCCCCAGGAAGGCTTATTCCAGGGTCCTGGAGAGGAGAGTCCAGCTGATAGTTAAACCTCTGCTTCAGGAGGAACAGTGTGGTTTTTGTCCTGGCCGTTGAACAGTGGACAAGCTCTATACTCTCTGCAGGGTTTTTGGGGGCTCATAGGAGTTTGCCCAATCGGTCCACATGTGCTTTGTGGACCTACCCAGCCTGTGGGGGGTGCTTAATGAATATGGAGTTGGGGCTCTTTACTATGGACTATCCACTCTTTGTACAGGCGGAGCAGGAGTTTAGTCCACATTGCTGGCATAAAGTCGGATTTGTTCTCGGTGTATGATGGACGCCTTTTATGGAAAGGATTTCTAGGCGGAGACAAGGATCGGAGGAGTCTGGTTTGGGGACCAGCAGATCTCATCCCTGCTTTTTGCAGACAACCTGGTCCTGCTGGCTTCAAGACTTACAGCATGCACTGGGGCAGTTTGAAGCCGAGTGTGAAGTGGCTGGGATGAGAATCAGTTCCTGTAGACACAGCTACGGGTTCTGTTTTTACTGCGACTAACTGTATGTCCTTCCTGCCACTGATCATCCATCCATCCCTCCATCGACCAGGGTCAGGGCTGGTGCCTACCTTAAGGTGAACGCAGAGATGCACAGGACAAGCAATTATGCATCCACCTAAGGGGTATTTAGGGACACCAGTCAACCTAATGCCCAAACCACCCCTATGCACTAACCGTTAACTATTGAGCCACACTCTCAGCTGTGGATGGCGCCTTGATGAAGATGGAGGGAATAAACAAGATAGGTATGGTCTCTTTCCTCCAAAGGAAAAGCATTTCAATGTCAACACATTGATGCCCCTTTTGCACCTGTTGACAGGTATTCCGGTACACTGTTCATTAGAAAGGTACTTTCATTTGTCTGGGACAGTTTTATTTTTAGAAATATTTTTTATGCAAAAATGTAAAATCTATATTTTATTTTACTTACTTACTATTTTATTACTTTTTTTAGTTCTGTGTTATTTGAATTGCTAGTGGTAATTTCGGATTTTCCTTAACAGAATTGTAACTTTCAAGCACAACTGTGTTTTTGTCTATAATGGTGTTGAATCAAATAAAACAAATCTATCATTTTTATTCGTAATTTTTTTTTTTTTTTTTTTTTTGCTTTTTAAAAGACAGTGCTGTCTCAAATTTCATGAATGCTGCCATTACTATTACTTCACAAAGTACAACTTCAATTAATAACTATACTATATGGAAATATAGTAAAACTTTACCTGCAGACGAAGAAGTACATTGGTGAGTGGAGGTTCTTGTTTTTTACTATTGCCGTTATGACCATTATGTTTTCCAGTAAAGAGATGATACCCAGTATTAGAAAAACCTGAGGAGATAAAAATATATATGTATACAAAATATACAGTAATAGGAGGTAGGAAAAAATGAGAAGCTAACAAACTTAAGGTAGGAATGATAATGAGGATAAAGCAAACATTTTCCCAGAGATGTTAAATTGCCCACATTTATACAAACCTCCACAGCTATGTGGAGCTGTTCACAGGCTGCGGGTTTTGGTGTGGTTGCCTTGTCCTGTAGAAGCGGAGGAGTAAGGGTGTTGTTTTGGTGAAGGTAGGAGAGGCTCCAGGTGGAGTTATCTACAAGCATCTCTTCCTGGTATGTTGATGTGTCCATTCTTGTCTGCCCTTGAAGAGGTTGTACTTCCGAAAATCCTCAGTTTATTAGTATGTCATTTTCAGACTAGCTGACAGAGATAAGAAATATCAAAATCAGTTTAATGCAATAATAATGCTCTTAAGATCCTTATTAATTTTATTAGTTTTATTTCCCTAACATGACATCTTAAACTAACTGAAATCAAAAACCTATCACGGATGGAGCTTCACAGCAGCAATTTGACTTTGGAGTTTTATTTTAGACCAAACATTCAGTTTGGTTAGTTTTAATAGACAAAGTTGATTTACCATTATTCTTTTGAGTTGTTCTCTGAAAACCGAAAATATGTGTTAAGAGTTTGATTGTCTCAGGCATAAGAGCTTTTGTTCCTCCACAGGATTAAGAGTGCACTTCCAGGTCTCTCTCGTGTCTTTTTATATTACAAAGTTTTTTTTCCATGTGATGAGAGAAATATTTAATCTATCCAGGGTTGGATGAAATAGGATTCCCTATGTCTATTAATTTCTAATAGATCTCCATGTTAAGACAAATCATTAAAAGCAGTGGCTAACATTTTTTATATCTCCACATATGAGGGTAAACCAGCAACTATTTACACCTGTCACTGTCCGTCTTGTGGTAATTTAAGCACAATCTTCTCAGTGGCTGCCTAATAGATTCTATATCGTCATTTCTCTGTCTGTCCAGGTTCTCTGGTTGTCCATCACTGTGTTGCTTGAGTCAACAAAACAGGTCCCTACATCTAGATTTGTATAGGTCTAAGGTGATGAAACGGGGCTGGTAATCGATCAAATGAATTCTAGTAAATTACTTTTCAAATCATCAAATCAAACTTTATTTATAAAGCACTTTTCTTGCATGCAGCAACGCAAAGTGCTTTACAAGGTAAAAACTGTTTAAAACCAAGTCATCACACAAAAGGTATACATAGTTAAAAGGAGAACAAGCACACACACCTTTCTCACTGTCACACACAAATAGTCCCCCCCCACCCCTCCTCTTTGCAACATGAACTCTAACCCCTTCGTCACTCAACTGAAAATAAAGTAAACAACTGGCTTGATGCTGTTGCGGTACCTTGGGGATCCGTCCACACAAGAGGCCAGCCCCATTACAACCACAGAGGGCGGTACCACAGCAACCACCTGGATCACAGAAAGCCAGGGTCCAACCCATGACCACATGGTCAGTAGTGCAGGACCGCAGGCCCTCCAGACAGGGATGATCACCAAGGAAGCAACCCTGCAGGTTGAGCAGGGAGAGCCCCTGGCATGGAAGACTCCCATGAGGAAACTTAGTAAAAACAAGTTAAAAGTGTAAAAATGTCTAAACAGGTAATAGAAACAAATACAATCAAGTATCCTTAAAAACAATAGGAATAAATAAAAACATAGCCATAAAAGAGTTAACCAAAGTGAAATACTGGAATAAAACAAGATGGCAAGCAACAAGCATTGCACAAATAAATATATAAAAAAGTACAAAGGTAAATATAAATACATAAATAATACATAGATAGATGTATGGAGAGATAGATAAAAATCAGGTAAAAGCCAAACATGCAATGTAACAGTGTATTGTCTGAGTGAGCGGGCTGTGGTTAGATGGCCGCCAGTACGGACGTTTGTCTCCATTGCTCAGCAGAGCGGATGAGACATCTAGCTTTACGATGGATATCTATGAAGTGTGTTTGCGGTGCTTAGTTCGCACCGAGCTGCGCTGGGGAGAGGTAAGCGTAAGGAGCTGTCTTCTGTTTCTGCATTAAATATTCAAAAAATCTCTAAAAGGTATGTCTGCTATAAACTAACACATTGTTTTATATTGTTTTATAATCTTTTAATGTTTAGCTCATCAATGTATTGGGTATTTAACTCCGATGGTAGTGAAATTTGTTGAGTTTATGAAGCCAACGTGTTTGAGGGCTGCTACAGCTGCACTTGTAGCTAGCTGATGTAACACCGAACAACATGTTCACCAAAGTCCACATTTTTCATGATAGGATGCATTTTGGTAGTTTTCTCAAACATCCCAATTGTAAAGTTTTAAAAGCAGGTCTGTGTTGTATATAAATGTCTTCTTATAACTTCTATTCTTGCTTGGGCTTGAACCTCACAAGGAGGAACTAAGGAAAAAAAAATTACATGTTGATAATACACATCTTTAGCTGAAAGATTTGTCAACAGAACTGGTAAGGACATGGCACTAAAGTTTTGAATCCTAAATCATTTAATCAAGTATTTTGCCATGGTACAGTACATTTTATATCACACAAAAAAGTTGCAAAAATATAAAATCAGAAGTAAAATAAATCCTGTTAAGATAATATGGTGAATAAAAGTCATCTCGTAAAGGAAAAAATATATAATTGTTGTTGGGCTCTATTTGTTCTTTAGATGATAAAAAAATGGGTTTTTTTCTGCCAGGGGATTCAGAGATCTTTACTGGATAAGGGAAGTGTGAAAACGTTTAATTTATTCATTTAGCTCATGCATCACAACCTTTGAATAAAAGTGTGTTGATGGATAACAAATCAACAAAATATGCCTTCCTAATAGACTCAATTTATCTCAGTGCTAACACAAGCTCTATGAAATAACACAAGGTTAAAAAGTGTTCTTTTTTCAGTCTTTGTTTGCAATTCAAGTTTATACAGGGCGCAACATGTTGAGTGTAGAAACTGGCTGTGGTCAGTATAAACAGTTAAAAATATATATCAACACATTTTTCAGCTTTTCTGTTTTCACTATTAAAGTTAGACAGCTGCTGCTAAACAGAATTTAAACCCTGACTGCAATCGGGATTTCCACATATAAGGAAAACCTGGCATTATTTTTTTTGTATTATGTAACAATAACTTGATTTCTTCTTTCCCTTTCTAAGGCTCAACAAGTCTGCTAAACTTCGTGTCATAGGCTACTGGATGAAAACATTCACAAACTTTCCTTGCCATCTAGAATTCTCCAAACTGTGGACGATTAAAGAATATTGGTCAAGGGACATTTGATATTGAGAATGATTTTACTTTGCATTTCCAGGACAAGGATTTTGATGGACAACTTGTCATGGTCATTCAAATTACTGAAATACAGGACAAAGACACCATTAAAGTGGTTGTTGTGGAACCAGAGCTCATTTTAACCTTTGAGGATCCTCAGAGTTTCAAAGGAATCCAAGGCAGTTTTAGTAGGAGTTGGCTGATTCATCAGAGAATATGTCCAATTGCCTAAACTGAACGTTCCTAGCTTGACCATGACCTGGATGACTGAGAACCTTCACCGATATAAAAGAATACCAGTTCTTGTTCTGCTGCATCCAGTTCATCCACTGTTCTGCATTCTCTGGCAAGTGCCTCTTCCCTTCGTTTTGAGTCTTGGCCTATTCACTTTGAGGTACCTACCTTCTCCCTTGACAAAGAGCTCATTCTGCAAGCTGCTAATGAAGCTCACAGAAGAAAAAATACAGTCCATTTATTTATTCTATTTCTTTTTTTTCTGAATTTATCATTTTTTGCACTTTAAATGGAAATCTGTCCCATGTTTTAGAGATTTTGTGTACTGTACAGTAGATACAGTATGTTATATTAACATAATGTCTGTCTAAAGTGGCTGCTCACAATTGTGTTTGAGCCTGATTGGTTGTATTTTATGTTTCCTCTTTTCTTCTTGTGGAATATGCTTCAATCTCAGGACATCTATTTGATTCATGGAAAAAATGTCAGTTTTTTTGGCATGTTGCTCACATTGCATATTAAAAATAAAGTCTGCCATGAGAAACACCCCCCAACCCCCCCACGTCTTTCCATTGCTGCACTATCCACAACTTTGGAAAAAACATTTCTTTGGGTTATAAAGTTTTTCTGTCATTATCATGCATGTAATTAAGATAAGATTGAATACAGTATGTGCAAATAAAATGTACTTTGAAATAACAACTCATATCATGTTAGGAATAGTAAAATTCAACAGCATAATTCAAAATATGTAATTGTGGTCAACCTGTTATAAATAACATTAATTTCTCTGTCTGAAATAGCTGTAAATATGTAAAAAAAATATCTGTGAATACATAGTTATGCTTTACATTTAAATAAAAAGATGTGTTTTACTATTTTTCTACTACCATTTGAGCAGCATGATAAAATTAAGTTGCATTAACATGCAAATTTAGTTTACTCTATTAAAAGTTTTAAAAATTTACAGTGTAATTTTGCTTAATTTACTTGACAAAATTAAGTTCACTTTACTTGGATTATACTTACATAAAATGAAATAAGTATGTACTTTTAAACAAGAACAGTCTTGTTTAATCAACTTAAATAAATTATGCAAATATTTGCCTTAATATTTTTAAATAGATAATGCAGAATATTTTTATCAGTCTACCAGTAACATATATTTTTTGTGACCACAAATAAGTACGCATATACATGGATTAGGATTTTTGTGTCCACATTAAATGTTTTTTGGGCACAATTTCATATTTCCTGAACAGAAATTAGCACTTCTTAACCATAAAATACTATTATGTGGCCAGAAATTAATGTTTTTTGGGAACATTTTGTTATTTTTTTTCCACACACCATGTGTCTTTAATTCCAGTTATGTCAATTCCCGGCGCCTGTACCCCCACCCCACTCCCCCCGACTCTGTTTAGTTTTGCTGGTCTGTTATCAATTCCCACAGGTGGAAATGCAGGGACCTCTTCAACGTGTGTCACTCAAACTGCGTTTGACTGAGTTTCATTTGATAGATTTATAATATTATTCCAAATATTCAAGTTCTACTTAAAATGTTGAAGTTCCATTTAATATATTCATTTCATTCATTCCATTTAATATCGTTCGGTATATTCAAGTTCAATAGAATATTTAAGTTTAATTCGATATATTTAAAATAACATTCAATACATTCAAGTTTCATATAATATATTCTGAATTTTATTCAATAAATTCAAGTTTGATTTAATATATTCAAGTTCATTTCAATATAACCTGAGTTTCATTCAATATATTTAAATTTGATTCAATATATTCTTTGGTTCAATATATTTTTGACTTATATCAACAAATCATTGAGTTACTCTAAAACCTTTAACATCTAAACTTAATGTTACTTCTCATTCCCACTGGCAGAGAAGTGTCGCAATAACCCTAATAACTTCTCTATGGATTGTTCCAAGACTAATCCTAAAGTCACATGAAGTTTTGAGGCATGTAGTTTTTGACTACAGAAAGTTGAATATCTCTGCTCACTAATGCTCATTAACGTCCTTTCCTTGCTCTTTCAAATTAGGTGACTTACCACTGCAAGGCTGAGTTGCTGTCTTCCATATTGCTTCCACTTAACTTAAATACCTCTGACAACTGACAGTAGAATATTTAGGAGAGAAAAAATGAATAGCTGTAATACAGAGCCATGCTGGTGTTCACTAAATTCATAAAAAATATCTCTTCTTTAACAAATGTTTTGTTGATATTGTCTGTATGCCTAGGTGCTTAAATGTGCAGTATAAAGTTGAGGTCAAAGAGGTGATTTGTACACTTAGTTTCAGTCATTTTGATCAGTGGGCAACAAAATGTATCAATATAGTGTACCTTCCCTATGAACCAGTGATGTGGATCAAGTGAACATAGCTCTGAATGATGGATAAAGACACTACAACCCTCAATTTATTAAGTGGCAAATGAAAAAAACCTGTGTCTCTCTTAACTTAAGGTGGCCAAGAAGCAGATATACAGAAAAACAACTTTTAAAAAGTAATAGTGATTCTGTACCATTTCATAAAAGGAGGTAAGGTGTATTAAATAAATGTTTTGCATTTTGCTGTAGCCTGACAGTTTTAAGGATTAGCTTCATAAAGATCATAGTATTTAATATTATCCTATTTCTAACTAAAACAATTTATTATTACTTAAACTATTCAAGAAAAGAAAATGAAAGTGCATTCATATAAGGTAAATAGGGGTATGTCCCATCTTTCCAGGATGGCATCAAGATCTAAGATTAATTTTGTGCCACTGAGATTGAAGTTTTTTACTTTGGTTTCTTACAGTCATTTCGATCAGAATTTTGTTGATCAATATCTAATTGATTCAAAATGCAATATGCAAACATACCTGACACCTCTGACTGGGCCTTTTTTAAACTGTCTTAATATTACACCTCATCTGCTGATGAGGTATTATGCAACAGAACTGAAAGGTTAGCTTTACGACATCCCTGCAACCAAGTGCTTAGATCTCATGACCTGACAAAAGGGTCCTTTCACTAATGTCATGTGACACTTGGCTTATATATATTTTAAAGATATAATACTGTACACACTTCTCTTTAATTCGTGCGATATATCACATGCTTTTTTTCAGGTTGTTTAACAACAAGGATATATCTTTATAAGTTCTTCAGGCAAATTTCATTTTCAGAGAAATTTTTCCAGAGTAAATAACAAGCGTTAAGATGACTAGCTTTCCAAATCAACCAGGCCTTGTTTTTTACATATTGACACCACTTGTTTAACAATGGAGCCACAGTGTAAAAACTAAGAATGCATGTAACATTCTCTAACCTTCCCAGCAGTAGCTGCTAAGCAAGTGTGTTAGAGCAACTCATACAGAGCTTTTAAAAAACACTAGAACGTTTATAGCTGCACAAGATTGTGTAGTAAAGTGCACCCGAAAAACTGTGAACAAAAAGAGCTAATAGCTATTCTAGCAGACCACAGGTCCACTCTGCAGGCTGAACTGAAAAATTAATTCAGAACATTTCAGAAAAACTGGATAATCTTGAAGCAGCTGTTAATATCCACCAAAACTAAGGTTGCAATTTGATGTGTCCAGATAGATTTTTTTGTGCTCACTCCTTCCTGAATCATTTGAGTGCCTAGGCAATTATTGACCTTCAAACATTTTCAGCAGACTTGTCATGTATGCTTTTCCTCCCTTAACTAAGGGGAATTAAATGTGATTCAGATGAGATCGCTTGAAATCCCAGTGCATCTCTGAAATCTGAGGCTGTGGCCTGAGGTAAAGGCAGTGAGTCAGCTGCTTTATTGACTCAAAATTGAATTAAAGCCATGAATAAGTTGTATTAAATGCTTTTCAAATGTCAAGGAGGGATATTGTCCACTCTAATGCACAAACAGTAGTAAGAGTTGTAGAAGAGTAAGAACCTGATTTGATTATAGAGAGCCATTATTTAGTCTTTTGTGTTGTATAGTCTAAGGGCATAATTTTTTTCTAATGTACTAAAATGCAGAGATTGATGTAAGGAATATTTCAAACTCTCTTATTTATCTCTACGGTTCTTTCTTCTAATGTTGATTTAATTTGACTATATCCAAGGTTTTAGGTTTAAACCCTCTGCTTTAAATTATTATTTGTTCCTAAATCACATAAGCCAGAACTGATTTGATATTAAAATTCAGAGTGGTAGTGTAGGAGGAATCCCTGTGGAAGCTGCCCTTCACTTGCAGCGTAGAGACATGCAACATCCAGCTTATATAACAAGGGAGTTAACAATTTCACACTAAAGGATGCCCAAAGGAGTAAATGCAGCTCAGCCACAACTGGACCATTTAGATCTTAGGGTTCATCATCCATGTGCACAGATGATGCACCATATACATCGAGCCAAAGCTTTAATTACTGAGACAACGCAGCCCACTCTTATAACATGTTTACAATGGCTAACTAAAACTGAAATTGAAAGCAAATGAAGGTTGTGTGCCTTCCTTCACTGTCTCCTTTGATGCTTTCCCATCTCATTTTGAATCTTCTCTTATCTCCTTCTCGCTGTGTCAGATATTCAGTTATTGCTCTACCTTCTTCAACAATAATGCAACATGTAATAATTGTGACATTTTTATAGCTTTGAAATTGCGTTTTGTAGAGCTAGAGTCCCGGCTCGGGGCTCTTGGATGTCCAGAAGTTAGACCAAGCTCAAAAGCTAACAGCTTAGGGCAGCCAAGAAAACAGGAGAGCTATATGAGGGTACATAGAAAGCGTAATTCTAGATCCTTGCCCACTGATCACAGTCACCCATTTCTAACCAATTTTCCCCGTTCGGCAACACACCTGCTGAGAAATCAACACTGGGAATTGATTGCTCCATCCTCAGAAACATGGCCTTAAAAAGACCAGTCCATGACCATAGTCAAAGTTTAGCAAAATAAAGTTCTACCTGGAACTGCTGGTCAAGAATTAATTTGTTATCCCCACTTGTGGTAATGACACGCAGATACATTGATTAAATGTTACTAAAATTAGAGTGGTTTGGATGTGCAAGTTTTCCAAAAAAATGTCAGCCTACACAATTTTCTCTGGTCCTCTCCCTAGTCTGACCAGTGTGGACATGTTTAGCTGCATGTCATCATTCAACAGCTGTTAATTGGTGGACTTTCTAGGCAAAATCAGATCTTATTCAAATAAACTGCATCCATCTTACTCTGGATGGTGCATCATTTCTTTCCAGGACTATGGCCAAGTGTATCACTACTCCAAAACCCTGACCACCCAGGATGCAAGCCAGGAAGCAGAGTCATAGTATAACACACTTCTCTGCAGCTTCTATAGTGTTATCCACCCAATTTCCCATACAGACATAGTCTTGTCCACAGCCAAAATTAAATAAATTAGAAAAAAAATATCTAAGGAACAACTAGTAATAGTCTAATTAAAATGAACTAGAATTGAAAAAAATTAAAATGATTAAATTAAATGATTTATTGAAAATAAGATCTCTCTTTTCAAATAGTTTGTTAATTAAGGACTTCATTTCTTCAGTTTAATTTGTATTGTTTCTCAAAAACCTGGTGTCGCATGAGAATTATCTTAACATTAATGAGGCAACTCACTTCGGCTACTGGAATGTTCATGTAACACAGATGAGAAAGCACAGGGACTGTTCTCTAATTATTGGGGGTGACCTCAACTTTGGTCTAAATGGAAAATAGACAGGTTGAATACAACAGGGACTCAGCGCAGTTGGCAATCATTGAATGTAGTCAATCAATACATGAGTGATTTTGGTCTTTGCGATGCATGGCGATCTCTTCATCCTAACAGTAAGGAATACACTTTCTTTTC
>JAUZNJ010029576.1:0-15329 GCA_034780135.1 Jordanella pulchra | reverse complement strand
TATATTAGATTATATCTTGGAAAGATATATATTAGCTAAATGATCATGCATGGCTCTCGCATGGTTGTTATATCTACTGCATGTTTTCAGTGTTGTCCAATTTTATATTTTTAAGAATGCTTGACCAATATGTTGTTAGATTCAGTTGTGAGGACTTGAGATTTCAAGACAATATGTGAAAGAATCTTAAAGACCATAGACAGACATTGATTGTGACCTTATGTAAATTAGAGGCAATTAGTTTAATACGGTTAAAAAGCATATAAATAGTGAGCATCAGAAAGTTGAATACCTTAATAGTGGATGTATGTGTGTGAGATTGCAGTTCAGCAAATGTTGGAGTTCAGCATTGGTAAAGCAGTGGGAAAAGAAAAAAACTCTCTACATGTCTGTTTTTCTATTTTTAATGAACCTGTAGCACCTGCCATAGGGCAATGGGTCAAAGAAATGTGAGCCAGGGTGTGAGATTTTTTTTGAAACAGAGAGACATTCCCAATACAGGACTCGCTGGAGGCAGTTGAAAATACTACATCTTTGCTACAGAGGAACACAAGGTAATCCCTAACCAAACAGAAATTCAAAGCAACCAGTTTGGAACACAATGGACAGAACAGAGGGCAGCGGGAGAAACAAAATGACCAAGCAGCTATCTGAAAAACAGAGCAACCTTTTAAAAACACAAGGAAGGAAATCATGCACAAAGAAACGGGAGGCAAAACTTCAAACTATGTTTAAAGAGATACATTCACTCACTTTCTTACATTGTGTGAACAGTTTAACAAATTTGGACCGGTAGTTTTTAAGGCAGTGCAAGAGAAACATGCCTGAGATGATGGATTTAGTGTTTTTTGTCTCCTTCTTGTCTGTCATCTTTGCATACCAATGTCAAGAAATTTAACTGCACACATCTGTATTTATCCGTACAATGACATTCTGATTTCAAATGGTCAACCCTTCCTGGGGAACAAGAGCACACTTGATCCTGATGCTTATGCTCTATACTTAATGAGAGAACATTAGAGGCAACATATTACAGTTGTGCTACATAATGTTTTAAAAGCTTACACTAGCTTAAAAATTGTGTTTTCCTTCCACAACAAATAAAAACTATATGAAAACAGTTTTAAAAACATAATAAATAAAAAGAAAAAAACAGCTTAACTGCATAAACTAAGACTGCTATGCCCTCTGGAAGGGGAGAAAAGAAACGTGTTGTTTTGATGATTTGAATTTGTCAATACTCATATTAAAACTGCAGAAAGCAAATAAACAGAAAGAAAACCCTACAAAGTTTTAGTAAAAAAAATGGCTTACATAAGCATAACATCTGAAACTGCTGCCTTATCTGCACTATATAATATTGCAGCATGTGGAACTGTTGATAATCGGAGGTGTGACACAGATGTATAGAGCTTAGTGTTTTGTCCCCAGATAATTATGTAAAATGCAGTTTATTGTTCTCTTTGTTTAAAAGCTGAGCTCTTTATAGAGCTAAATAAAATCAGCCCATTGGAACCTGAGAAAACCTGCCAGGCAATATGTTTATGAATTAACTAATTAAAATAATAGCTTGTCTTAAAAGCTTGTCAATGAAGTCTAATAGCATTCAGGAACCCATCAACTCCAGTTATCTTTAAAAACACATACTGTGAAATTACACCGTTTTGTCTTCAACAAACTGAACATTAAGAAGGTATCATCAAAATAGCAAAAACAAATAAATTATAAACGTTTTCCTTTTTCATCTTTCTTTGGTAATTGTTTTAAAGTAAACTTTGTATAATCGCATTTTTGGGTCACCTCTCCTTACAGCCGTCATCTTTGTTGTTTCTGCACACATGCTAAATAACTAACATTAGTTTACCTTCTTTGGTCACTTCAGAGTAAAGCTTGTATATTTCTAAAGTAGCTTTAAGATTTGCCACCAGCTAAAACAGTGACTGTGTTTCATTTTATGGCAACATTAATATTTTCTGGTGCAAATCAGGGAATATGAACTATTCTGAAAAAAACAAAAATAAAAAAAATTATATATATGTTCTAAAAGGAAAATCAATGAAAAACCTTTGAGCTGTTGAAACCTTGTTGTGGTGTTTGAGTTCAACTTTTATTGTTTGTTTAATGTAGAGTCAAGCTGACAAAAGATAATTTTGCCAGAATTTAAACTGTGTTAATTAAATTTTTGTTATGCAGAACTGAAAGAGAACCTGGTAAAATACAAAAATGAATGAATAAAAAAAGGAACTTTTATAACTTATGTAACTGTAATATAGCTTTAGGTGCAAGTAAAAAAAAGAAAAGACAAACTAGTAAACAAGTTAGCATGGCATAACAATGTATTCTGTTTGTTGTTCTGAAGGAGTAAGCTTTGTTGTGTTTTGTTTTTGTTTTTTTCTCCAGTTTCTGCAAAACCAGGAGCTGTGTCCATATTCTCAGGACCAAGCTACTCAGTTCATGTTGGGGCACCAGGTCTGTGCCTTACCATGATCCTGTTTGTGATGTTCTTGAACCGGGTCACATAGCTCAATAATGTAATTGAAGTTATTTGGTTGGGGAACTGCAAAGACCTGTCTGTTGTTCAGATCTGCTGGTATCTTCCAGGGGACATTAAAGGCAGCTTCTCTCATCATGGACCTCGAAAGAAAGGTTTATTACACCCTTTGAGTCTGTGATGACTCACTACTTTCAGAGGAGTTGAAAAGGACTCACTGGTCATTTTATAGAGTACACATAGCACTTATAGCTATTGGTTAATGACAAGGTAAGAATCATACTATTTAGGCATCTAGCAAAGATGATTTTCTAAAGTTCCTGATTTTGTAACTTGATCTTATGGGCTGGAATTCATACACAACCTTCTCTTAGGTTTACAAAGGATGTCCCGAAAAGTGTCTGTCTTCAGAACGAGACATAAGATTTTAGATGATAAAAGAGCAACGGTCAGTCAAATAATCATCTTAAACTAGTTTTGTGAACATCACACTAAGTAGGTTTATTTTTTGTGAAAAGTCACCATGGTAACAATATCTGAGTCCAACAGATATAAGATATGGTGAAATCTGATGTTCAAGCTAAAGCACAACTGAGGTGTGGAGGTGGAGCGTTACTTGCTAGAAAAAGTTGGGCTCTCCTCCGCACATTGTCTGGGTTTTGGAAGTCAACTTCTAGAGAGAGGCTGGACTCTCTTCTACTCTGGAGTGGCCCATGGGGAGAGCCATGGAGCAGGGGTAAGTCTGCTTGTGTCCCCCCCAGCTCAGCTGTCTCATGTTGGAGTTTACCCCAGTGGATTAGAGAGTCACATCCCTTCTTCCCAGAGTGTGTGTGTGTGTGTGTGTGTGTGTGGGGGGGGGGGGTTCCTCTATCAACGGTCCTATTAATAACCTTTATGGACAGGATTTCTTGGTGCAGCCAAGGACTGGAGGGGGTCTAGTTCAGTGGATCTGGCCTCTGCTGTTCACGGATGACGTGTTTCTGCTAGCTCCATACTCCCAAGATCTACAGCATGCTCTGAGGTAGTTTGCAGCCGAGTGTGAAGTGGCTGAGATGAGAATCAGTTCCTACACGTCCGAGGCCGTGGTTCTCGACTTCTCAACTCTTCAGGTTGGAGGAGAGTTCCTGCCTCAATTGGAGTTTAAGTATCTTAGGTTCACGAGTGTTCACGGCTGAGGGGAGAATGGAGTTTGAGATTAAGAGATGGATTGGTGCGGCTAGTGCTGTAATGCAGACGCTACAGTGGTCTCTTGTGGTGAAGAGAGAGCTGAGTGAAAAGGCAAAGCTCTCGATTTACCGGTCGGTCTACGTTCCTACCTTTACCTATGGTGGTGAAATCTGGGTAATGACCAAAAGAATGAGATCCTAGATAAAATCGACCAAAATTAACTTTCTCCTTAGGGTGGCTCAGCACTCCCTTTGAGATAGGGTGAGGAGCTCGGTCATTTGGGAGAGGTTTGGAGTAGCGTCGCTTCTCCTCCACATCAAAAGGCCTCAGCTGAGGTGGCTCGAACATCTTTTTGGGATACGCCCTGGATGCCTCCCGAGGGAGGTGTTCCAGGCACGTCCAACTGGAAGGATGCCCAGAGGACGACCCAGGACATGCTGGACGGACTGTGTTTCTTGGCTGGCCTGGGAGCGCCTCAGGCTTCCCCCAGCAGAGCTGGAGGAGGTATTTTTATGGAGAGAAAAGTCTGGGAGTTTCTGCTGAGACTGCTGGCCCCGCGACCCGGTCTCGGATAAAGTGGAAGACAAGTACGAGAACAAATATATAAAGTTTTCATTATTTCCTCTAAACTTTAGTCCAGAACCATATCGCTTTCTCAGGGTTGTAGGCAGAGGAAAGGATTTAGCCTCTCACCTCACAGCCAAACTAAGCAAGATTGGTAACAAGGGTGATTTCTTTTTAAAGTTTAAAGGTTTGGTTTAAATAACAATCAATATGTATAGATAAAGACTTAACTTAAATGCTTTTACTTTAATAAAGTTTTTACTTATTTCACTCCATTCAGTGTATATTGTTGCTTTCTGCAGGACTGAGCTGGAGATGGATTGACAGACTGGGTTTTTAATCCGCTATAAAGAGGGCATTGCTCTGGTCTGGTGTGATGAGGAGAAAACTGAGCTAAGAGGCTAAGCTCCCGATTTACTGGTGATATTTTTCTGTCAGCTAAGCCTGCAAATCGTTCTGTGTCAGCAATATGAACTTAAGAACAAGGCATTTGAGTGAGAGTGCACACAGTCTGGATCTGTACTTTTAAAAGATGGATAAAATAGAACAATAAACCTTCAATCAAATTTTTTGTAACATTTGAAGCCTATTTGAAGCCGTATTTCTTTAAATTCAAGAAAAATATCTAAACAAACCTTTAAAACCCTTTAATTCTTTTTTTAATCAGCTTGATTTTTTTTCTTATATAGAAACCAACTTTGTAGGATTATCTGTGTCCTTGTGTGTATTTAATTAAATAAGATGAAAAGGGACCTCAGTTGCAAATAATTATAATCTTCTAGAATATCTAATTAATATGATCAATAAATCTGCAATAGAGCTCACCCACTGTGGAGGAAGGGATACATCTGTCTCGATTTTTGATAAATATATATTGAGACTGGTTGTTAATGTCCATTGATTTACTCTACATTACTTTGGTGAACTACGTACATGTAGTTTACACTAACCATCTGGTTTAAGGATGTTCATCTTGGAAATACCTTGAATTAACAACAGCAGTATTGTAAACAGAAGGTTAATGGAGTTCTCAAATTGCCAAAGAAGATGAACTCTACCTGATTGTTAGCTGTTCATTCAAGCATTGAAATTCCCTCTGGATTGTTTTTATTGAAAGTAATTATTTTCTCCTTTTCTTTTTACCTTGTTTGCCCCTCTAATCATCTCTGGCAACACTTTTTCATACATCTGACATATAGCTGAGTTTAAATTTTGAAGAGGAATTTAGTTCATTGTATATTTAAAGTTATACTTATATCTGTTGCCACTTATTATTCTACATCCCAGTTTCATCACATATTTTGTATTCAGACTGCTGTGATTTGGAACATGTAAATGATTCGTACAGCATATCATTTTCATCAGTCTATTTGTGTTGAGCAAGAGAAAAACAGACATGACCCTGTTTGAGCAAACAGTCAATTTCGCTCTGGAGTTTAGTCTGTCCCAATTACATAGTGAGAGAGTTTAAGTCTCAGCATATTGTGACACTGACAAAACATCACAGTAATATTTTACATTCCTAGTTGTTAAATAGGGAATGACTTTCGTTTTGGTAAAGGATGTTGCTGAAGTTTTACCAGTTTTAGCTCCCATCATTACCTATAAATACTCTGAGAAATTTAATGTCACCTTTTTAATGGACAGCGAGCTGTCAACTAGATTCCTAACTATTCAGGTCTCCACAGAACCACCAGCAAACAGGAAGTGACAAGGCTGACAGGGCAGTGACTGCGGACAGTCGAGTAGATAAGCAAATGTCACTCCACTGGCTGTCAAAAGCCATTTTCTGGCTGTTTTAATGAGATTCGTGCTTTAGAATGGGCCTCAGAGGAATGTTGAATCCATTAAAGCTGTTTCCCTGTTGATTTATGGTTTCAGCTGCCTTAATTATGTCAGATCGTCATTAGCAAAACTGGTGTTCCAAGCAGTTGAACTGCAATTTTAGTCATTATTATCATATTCTCATTTAGGAACAGGGAACCTCTTTCAATGACATGTAAACAATTTTATTTATGTATCTGAAGTTCAAATTTGCATTCTTCCTCAGGGTAGCTAATGAAATAAACATGGAAGGCAAACATGGAACCTTTTTTGCATGTGTTACCAGCTGCAGGACGATATGTTTTTTTCCAGACATTAGCTCCTGGTTCTTTCTGTAACAAGGGCTTAGCTCAGTAGTATCCCTGCAAAAATAGTATTTAATTGTTTAAAAATTTTGTTTTAATGTAAAAGTTTTCCAAAGTAAAGGAGATAAAAAAACACATTTGCTGTTTAAAGAAAAAGTAAATAAAACGTTGGCCTAAAAGAAATGTTTTCTTAAAAACCTGCAGGAGAGAAATCGACAGTCAATGGTAAAAAAGTAAAAGTAAACAAAAAACGAAAGAAAAAAAAATACATGATAAGACTAAATTATAATATATGATATAATTTGTAATGAATAAGGCATACATTATTGAGTGTATTTATATTAGATTGATACTATTTTTTGTGCAGTAAAATGTTATATTTCTAATTAATAAAACAATAGTGTTACAGTTATAACCCCAAAAGTTACTTTTTAGACTTATATGTACCTAAAGACTTTTATCCTGTCAAATGTTTTTTATAAGATATATTCAGCATTTTTGTTTAATGCCATTTTTTCCTCCAGGAATTTCCACCTTCCTGGAGAAAAGAAATCTGCTCTCTAGTTTGTAAATATTTTGTTTTCCATATTTTGAGTAGTTTTTCTGCACAAACATAAAAAGGGCTGTCATAACTGCAGTGCTTATATTCCGATAAACAGGCTTCACTTGACAACATGATGGCATTACCGGCATCAGTGAAACTATTTTGGATGTTGGCTTCATAATGGCTGATATTAGGAAGACCGATTTTATCTAAATTCAGTTTGCAGGTGCAGAAAATGGTGTAGTTGAATTCATCCTGTTTACTTAATGGTTGCTGCCAATGTTTATTGTGTATAGAGGTTATGAATCCAGATAATAAAAAAACAGCTGTGCCTAAAATCACCCCTTTTACCAAACGCTGCCCCACATTAACTGTATTCCATGTTATTGGCATGACTAATTGCTATGTTTGTCTTTCATACATTAACATCCCATTTTAGTAAACAATTTTTAGAAAAAATAAATTGCACAAAATGAAAATGTATTTATTTCTTCAGATTATGCTTTTTAGGGATTAATCATTTCATATCCATAATTGCTGTATCTATTTATTTCTTCAAAATGGTGAGCATTTTAAAGAATTGTATACACAGACACACAAACTTGTCTCAATATCTTTGCGGGGTCTTTCCATTGAGTTCCATTAATCTCTATAGCCTAAACGTGACCCACTACGGCTCATACATAACCCTAACCCCAACCTAAACACAATTCACATCATAATCCTGAAGGTGACCCCTGACTCAAAAACAGCAATTCCCCTCGTAGGGTTCAGGGATCGGGACTCACAAGGAGCAGCCAGTCCTCATAAAGTGCTTCTTTTTCCAGAAAATGGAACACGTGCTCATTTGTGCTTTCTATCTGACCACTGTAAGCAAAGTCTATGTGAAAATTTTACTCATTCATAAAGGATATTTCAGGCAAATCTTTAGCCAAGGGACAGTAATTCAAAATGGGACTCTTCCGGGATATCATGGTTATCTGGCCACACTAGTGTAGATGAGATTTTAGTAATGTTTAGATCAAGCTAATGTGAAGAACATTATTATAGTGATTTTTTTTTTGCATTTCTTAACCCTACTGTTTCCCGGTTAAATTAGTTAAAGCTGAGCTTAGTGAATCTTACAGTTTTTACAATCTTACATTTGTTCTTGTTACTTGCAGCATTTTCCTTTTCATGTTTTCTTTTGTGATGGCATCATTTATGTATTAGCAGCTCATTTCCACTATACTGCTGTCTAATTTTCTCTTATTACACCTTTTTGCTTTGTTTTTATTGTGCATGTATTTTGTGTTTGTTTTGTGTTTGCTTGTCTCGTTTTTCTTGCAGTACTTTTGTATCTGCTCCGGGTTTGTTTTTTTTTTTTGCATGTTTGCAGCTCTCGGTCAATGTAACCTATGCATACAAGACAAATTAAAGTGTTTTATGAGAGGAAATAAATGAATACAAGAAGGGGAAAATTTAAGAGAAAATAAACATTGCACAATAAAACAGGTCAAATCATCTTTCAACAAAAAAAAAATTAAATAAAATTTGAAAGAGCAGAGCTAATCAAAACATTCTAGGAGAGCCTAACCTTTTATAAAAAAGGATGAAAAATGAGAGAAAATTGAAGAGAATCTCTCTAAAAAGGGAAACATCTGCTTGCCTTACTCTTCAGCTGGCTGTGTCTCTTCGCTCCCTCCCACAAGAATATTTCATCTTCCAGTGAATAAAACTCATCTTAATTAGTGTGGATTTCAATTGGGGTTTGATAAATTACCTCTCTTTGATGCAGGCGTCTGTTCACCACACATCACTACACAGTAGGAAGCAATGACGGGGTTGACTGTTTAGCCGTGTAGCATACAAAGTAATTGTGAGACAGTGAGTGTGTTGTTTCCTTTTTATTTTTTAGTTAATTTCTTTTTATTATTTATAAACACACAAAGGCTATTGTCAGAAAGCGAGAATATTAAACATTAAGTACCATCCAACCATCATTTATTAAGGATAACTTTTAGGTTTTTCTTATTGCAGTAATGCAAACTATGTATCAAAAGCAAAATAATGTCTTTGTGGTTAGAGTTTATTCTCTTCATAAATCATTGCCTAACTTTGTTATATAATAAAATGTTTAGAATTTGGTAATTTGTTTTTGTAACGGTCTGTATATTATTAGTAGTACAAGGGGATCAAAAACACTTCTAGATCCAGGGAATTGGATCAATCGCTAAATCCGAACACAGAGATACACTCCTGGACTCCTGTGTATCTCTGGCAAGGAAGAATCAGGATAACAACATCCAGTGTCAAGGTTCCTCTTGCAAACACCTCATTAACCATTAGAGGGAAGGTGCATCTTCTTGGTGCTATTTCTACAAAATAATATACAAAATTAAAGTTTTTCATTTCTATGCACATAATCAGAAGTTATTTATAGTTATAACAAACTAAAATGTGAGATTTTTAATCAGGTAGGCTTAGGTTTAAACTTGGCTTTATTTATCGCCTGGGATGACTTTTATAGGGAAAGTCAAGATTTGGTACAGCATTACTCAACTGAGTAACAATATAAACTCTAAACTAACCTTAATTGATCAAAATATGAAATTAAAAGAAAAATACAAAAAAGATGAGACTCTTAACACAATATAAGTGGAAGTTACCAATGATATCAAATTATATCAGGCTGTTAATGCATTATGGTTACAGAGTGAAATATTGCACACGGATAAACATTTAAGATAATGAACTACTGCACAGTTTAGCAATATAATATGGAGAATAGAGAAAAATGAAGGTGACAATTCTAAGAGGTTATAATGTGTACTGTAGGATGCAAGATGGTGAGATGGATGGGGTTGAATGGAATAGTGGCAACTGCTCTTTCCCTTATGTCGTCTGTCATCTCCTCCCAACCAATCAGGACTTCTACATCCTGATGACAGGTGAGTTCTTAAATCTGGTTGAAGAAGTTGTTCAGTTTGTTTGCTCAATTTGTACCTTTATTGACTCTGGTCCTGCTGTTGTGACCTGTTGTGACATGAGGGAGCTTCCCAGACCTCCCTCATGTCGTTTTCCTCCAGCTTCTGCTCCAGCGGATGATCAAGAGACTGACTTTAAGTGATCTAAACACTGGATATATTACTGCTACATACATAATTTACTGGGGTCATCAAATGTCCCAATTTGTGCAAGATAGTTACACATTTTCATCTATCTGTCCCACAAACCAAAGCAATGTCCTGCATTTGACAGGGTGAAATAATAAAACAAGTCAAATATATTTACAGAATTCTTTCCTAAATATGAAGGAAGCAGAGCTTCAGTTATTTCCACATAGCCGCCCCTGTGTAACGCATCTTGACCGAGCTGTTCACTATGCTCTTAAAACTGATTTTAATACAAAACATGATGGAAACTGTGGTTAAAGAAAATAAAACAAAGACTGTAGAACAGTTATTAAGAGTTTAAGACGGTGAAAGGTGAATCACAGAAAGCTTCTTGAGACGTTTGCAGACGTTATTGTTTAAAATGGATACAAAGGGAACACGACAGAGCGACATTATACAAGTGAGAAACACACAGGGGAAAAAGCTGTGTCTGTCCCGCATTGTCAATCATCAGCATCCTACTTGTCTTACCTTTGTTATTTTTACCTCCACATCAAAAGGCCTCAGCTGTTACCCTATAATCTGTAGCTAATGTTTGGTGTAAGGGTGGGACAACATCTATAAACAAAGGTGTTGATGGCAGCAGCACAGCTGATACTTCAATCCAGAACTAAGTCACAGCCAATCAAGAACAGACCAGATAAAGCTACTATAATGAAAAAAAGCAGAGAGAGCACAAAGTTATGAGTAGAACTTGACAAATACTGCAAAATGAGAGAATAGATATAAAAAGAAGCAGAATCAGGAGAAGTGGTCCCTATGTGATCTAGCAGCCAAAACATATAGCAACACAAATACAGAAAAGGGCTCAGGATGACCTAACTATCCTGGATGGGGTCTTAGAAAAGTAGATCTACGAAAGAACCAAGGTAGAGCCGTTGTTGTGGAGTTCTGTTTGTTATCATAGTTTTTTTCATTAGTGACTGTTTACGAGTGCTTAATTGTTTCTTAGTAACCCTTTGCTTCTTATAATTGGAAGTTTGTGTAAGTCAATGTTTTCCCAAAGATAAAGCCTCTAGAGTCTCCATTTTGAGTTGACAGTTGCTGTTTTAGTTCACGTTCAAGGCCTCATTACCCAACTATGCCAGGTAATCTATCAAACCAGACCATCTGAGATGTAAAACACAAAGCGGTGAAACTCAGATTCTGTGATGTTTTATAACTTGTAGACTTTTAGGCAAAACAAAACCCCCTTGTTTAAGGCCATCTCACAATAAATGTTACCACAACAAGAGGCTTTTAAAAGTTAGGTAGAATGGTTAAAAAATGGTAGAAATTAAAGTGGTTCACCTCCAAACTAGACTCCTTTCAAAGAAAGTGTACTTTTTCAGTACTCTGCAAGTTTTTTTATGTCACAGACACATTTTGTTTTGTTTATTTTTTATTAAATCGTATAACTAATAAAGTAACAGACATATTAACTTGATGTTTTTTAGAAAGAAAAATTAACCTTGGCACTGTCATGGACAATAAACGTATGGCCACTGATAAGATGTCACTGGGAAACTGCCAAAGACAAGGTCATTCTCTGTCCTCACCGATGCGCATCTTGATTCCTGGCTTGACCTGATCATCTGACATTATTGGTATCATTGTTCTGACAGTGGGATCGATAAGCAGTGTGGATCTATAAGATTACGTCTCTTTATTCATCTGAATGTTTTTTATCATCTGATTCTGTTTGTAAGAGATTCTGCCACCATGTTTGCTCTGTTTAGAAATTTGACTTTTCTTCATTCAATCGTACCTATTTCTACACAGTATTATTTCAGGAATACATAAAATTAGATATCTCAATAGTTTCCACTGTATGTCTGAGTAGTAATCTCTAAAGAATTACAACTGTTATCTTCATTGCCTGTCCACATTTTATTCTTCATATCAGCTGTGCTCATAAATGACATCCCTTTCGATTGTCCGATACTGTAGACCCACAGATGTGCTTTCTAATAAATCACTAAAATACCTTTAGCCTTAAGCATAAACTAAAATGTAAAAGCAAGGTGTTAAAGCAGAAACCAGATTTTTTTTTTTGCCCTTTTTTTCACAGACATCTAATATTGTATTTTTACCAACAGTTTAGCAATAAAACTGAAAATAAGATTTGAATACAATGATTAAAGGATGATGTTTAACATTTGCTGTAGCTGTTGTAAAAGTGAAAACAAATGTGCATAAATTAAGGTCCCCATAAAGCTGTTCTAAGTAGGCAGAAATAAAAATATGGACAAAAAAGATCTGATTTTACCGTCAAATTCTGGTCAGAAAATCAAAAAAAGCTATTTACCAATTAAATATTATTATGTGCTTAACTGGTAAATTTTGATGGGAGGGCTATTTTCTTATTTAGGAGATAATAAAGTGCAGATGTTAATACAGTAATTATTTAGTAAGAACAGTGCTGTAGGCATGACTGTGTGGTCATGACGAAGCATCAACAGAGGAACATAGCAGAAGGAGGACAAGTAAAAGTCTGTCCTTGCTCCTGGGGTTCTTTCGGTTGCTCTAAATCTCAGATCACTGGCGTGCATCTGTAGATGAAAGAAGCCAAGTCTGAATACAGTGTGATGAGGGTTCAGGGGGGAGTAGAGGAAGTTTGACAGCTGCTGAAAGCATTATGAGTGTTTGACAGTTTGGGAGTCTTAAAAGTGTGTGTTTTACTTGCAGCATGTGTGTGTCTACTTTTTAAAAGTCAGTATTTATCATTGCCATGTAGAAAATGTATTTGTGCCAAGCCATCAGAGCTCCTGCAGTCTCCCCAGCAGTGTGTGTGATGGTTGCAACAGTGAGGGGAAGCTCGGCTCACTCGGAGGCCGGGAAGGGCTTAGAGCTGAAGAGTGTTTGTGTTTTTTTCTTTCTTTCTTCTCTTGTCTCATGTAACTGGTGGTTGTTAAGGGGATCTGGGACAGTGGGGCACAGCGGCAAAGAGGCAGTGGTCCAACCGCTGCTAACATCCATCAGGCATGAGGCCAAGAGGCGGCTACTGAAACAAGGAAAGGCTCTCACAAAAACAGATGCACACACACAACTCTATGCTCCTCCACACATTCTCAAAGTATTCTGTCTGGTATTTACATGTCATTTAGCAGCAGGCACCCAGGTCACTGATACTGTGCTGCTGCTGGCTGGGCATTTATTTGTTGAAGGCAAATCAACACGGCACACTTAGTACGACATCGTAGCAGAGTTTGCAGTTTCCGTATCAGCATTTTGGCAGTTCCTTTTGCCAAAGTAGAGTGAGGGTTTTTTTTTAGCACTTCTGTTAAGTGTTTTTATTGTGGGCGTAAAAGCTTCACAAATTGTTGCTGGCTTTAGCCATCAAACAGAAGTATGTGTTTATTTAGAGTGCAGAACTGGTTCCATTTGATTAAAAACACCCCATCTGTCACAGCAAAGGTACATTTAGATGTAGATAATTTGTGTAAACACATGCAACTTAGAAGAAGATGGAAATTTTTCGGAAGAAGGCTATAAAACCTTTTTTTAAACATCTATTTTACTAAATTGTGTTGCTTTAATTAAAATATGAATATTACATGGGACAGAGAAAAAATGGCTTTAATGTAACAACAATACAGTGTTTTGTTCATGAGTGACCCCTAAAATACTTAAAGAAAATGTACCATAAAGAAATAGAACAAGAGAGTTTAAATTACAGAGAATAAAATAAGACAGTTTGATTACAGAAAGCTTGCTATCTTGAGGAGGTTGGTTATTGGGGCTGAATCTAAAAAAAAAGGAGTGAATCAAAATGTCTAATATGAGTGTCTGGGCTTTAGTTGCTTTAACCTCAAATCACTTGATGTATATAAGCTATAAAACCAAAGGTTGTGATGTTTTTGTTTCATAAAAAGCTGGGTTTCAACTAAAAAACATTTGAACCCCCCCCAGCAAAATCCTTTAGGATGCCAGGAGGCATTGCTTGCTGTTTCTTAGAACCACCAAACAGTGCTTTTTGTCATTTTCAGTGGAGGCTTGTATACAAAATAAATGAATCCTAATCAGCTTCAGCAGTAAAGATTAAAAATTTTATCTCAATGTTACACCAAAAGAGCCTTCCAAATGTACAATTACAGTTTATACTACTTTAATTTTCTTAAAATAAAAACAAAAATTAACACAAATTGATACATAATTGTGGGAGTATAAGCCTGATCTATGCCTCTGCTTGAGCTTATGTCCGCACAGCCAAATATCATCATTTTAGCAGTCATGTTCCTCCAATTTCCCTGAATTTAAAGCATCTACAAAAACTTTTTAACTATGTGGACAGCTTAAATGGAAAGCTTAAAATTCATGCTTAAAAACATGTTGGATGAGTGACAACTCCTACTGGTAAAGATTTGTTAATATAAACTGTAGAGACAACTTATGATTTGGCCCTTAAATATTACTACTATTAACAGATTATGAATAGCTTTTAAAGACAAATAACTGTTACTCTTGAATGACTTAAATAAGCTTTAAAAATGTTGGAAACAGCAGTCAGTGGCTTTAGAATTGTCTAAGTAGTAAATGGTATATATCTGTGTTTAATTTAACCTCAGCATACATATAGTAGTCCTGCAAAGGCTCAAAGGTATGGAAGCTTGAGTAGTTCTGCACTTCAGTTCTAAAAAGAGCAGAAATAACTTTGATCTTGTTCATGCAACCTCAAGTAAAATGAAGGAAATGAAAAATCTCATTTCTTACAGAGTATGTATTGCCCTCAAGAAGAGGTGGGTAGGAACTACTTACATTTACTCAGTTACATGTACTTGAGTAATGTTTTAAAAACTACTTACTTCTAGGATTAGATTTATAGTGTTGTACTTTTTTTGTACTTGAGAAGAGTTTTTTTTAATTATCACAATTTTTACTTGACCTTTGAAAGTTCGGTTTCGGCAACTGGGCGTGACGTTTTCTGGAAGACGTTTCGCCTCTCATCCAAGAGGCTTCTTAAGTTTAATTATACTTTATAAATCTCCGAAAGGAAATTCAGTTTCGGTACAGCTCATTCTTCAGAACTAAAGAACCCTCTTGGGTGAGAGGCGAAACCTCTTCAGGAAAACTTAATTGCCTAAACTTTCCAAGCTTAACCATGACATGGATGACTGAGAACCTTGAATACAAAATACTAAATACTATATTTGAGTCAAATGTCTGACCTCTCCTTCAATTGTGAATAACTTCACTTAGGGGGCTTTTCCATCTAAAGAACTACGGTTCTTGAACCGGTTCGGTGCCCGTGCCTTAGAACCTCGGTGTCTGGTTCCGTGCCGGCACAGTTTTCGATTAGT
>JAUZNJ010029575.1:0-15330 GCA_034780135.1 Jordanella pulchra | reverse complement strand
GGAGCCACTCTCCCAGTTACCTCTCCATCTTTTCATGTTCCTTCTTTCTGATGTTGTTGACAACACACATTTATATATATATATATATATATATATATATATATATATATATACGTACATGTTAGTCTGGCAGTCACACTATCAACAGTTTCTTTTCCTCTTATGGTAATGTAATGTCTGCCGAACAGCGGTTTCCCTTGTTGTTTTGCTCTTTATAAAAACACAAAGTAAAATAGTTGTCCACTGTAGCTGCCTAATGATGTTGACGTTGGTATCTAATCCACAGCTTTCAAGTTGGTACCAAATTAAAAGCCTATTTCCCAGTTGTTTTAACAATCTGGCCCACAATTATTAATAGTTTAAAACCCCAAATAACTATATTTGAGTCTTGTATAATCGTTTTTTTGGTTGTTTTTTCGTTTTCAGTATTGCGTTTATCACAAGAGGGTGTGTGTTTGTTTATGTGTAGGCTCACCCAAGTCACAGAAAAAATAACCATCTACAGCTCTGCTTTCATATTGTTTCCCATTCATTTGCATTTTAAAACTTGTTTTAATTGAGAAAAATCCCAGAGATGACAAACTTTTACAGAAAACATTTTAATAGCTAAATGATTCCCAAAGCAAAGAGAACAACTAGAAGAGTTTTCTTTGGAGCATTTATAAGAACATCTGCCTTCTTTAAAGAGAAAAACAAAACTAAGAGGGTAGTAAAAGCCTTTATGCTTCAAAAGCCCCCAGTTCTTTTTTGGTTTTTTTTGCGTAATTTGCGGCTGCTGCATACATAATTTAAAGACTGATCAATAGTAAGTCATTTTCTAAAGTTTTATGTGAAATAACCAACATATATATGACAATATAGCGCAATTTCCTCTAATTCCCTTAATTCTAAATTTCTTTTTTATATTTTAATTTTCTTTTTATTTTATTTCTCACCAAATGAAAGCATTAACATTAACACTTGGTTCCACCTAAAACTTTACAAAGGAATTTTTCTGTGTTTTGGAATAAAAGAGGGAAATAGTTAAGCATGTCCTATATTCTTAAATTATAGATTCTTTCCTGCTTTTATGTCAAAAGTTTATTATTCTCCACATGGAAATTCCCCAAATTCTCAGTCTTTACAAACCTAAACCCTTTTATGAAATGAAAGACAGAAAACATCTCAGGGAGTTAGGGCCAGAAAGTCAAATCTGAAATTACTATGCATTTCTTCATAGTCAGTTTGCTTTAACCATACATTACCAAGAGTAATAAAGGAAAATATCCACACTTTAATCTTTCTTTTACCACTTAAACTTCAGCTTTATGCACAAATGTAGAGGAGCACTGATAAATCATGTTTAAAAAAAAAATCTTTAGTGCAGAAGCCCGCCTGAAGGTCAAATAGAATCACTTTGAAGTGCCATCTGTCCGCTGCTGTATGCTCCACAAGTACAATGCAGTTGACCCGTCAGCACACATTAAATTCATCTTTACTGAAATTAGTTCTGATATATTGCATGCACTGTATATGAAGTCATATATAAATTAAAGACGAAGAAAAAAAAAAGTCTAAAAACACACGAGCTAGCTTTCAGAATGAACTATTTCAATACAAACATGGAGGCAACATCCCCAGCAAAGAAAACCTTTTATTTGTTAGCATTGTTTAGAGCTAAAGTTATGGTCAAATCTGCAAAGACTTCTTAAAATTTATAAACAAAAGAAAAAAATTAGGAAAGACTACACATCCAAGAGTGTTAAAAAGAAAGGAGACAAGGCTGGAATTTAGAGAGGGTACAAAATAGAAGGCATGAATCACAAGGTGTCCTTGATGACGAGGACAGAGAGACCTGACTCGTCATTCTCGTTAGCGGCAGCGCCTGTCAGCATGTTTCCATCAGAGCTTTCCAGCTAAAGCAGGGATTGGATAACTGTTCGAGCTCTGACGTGCCTCTATCTTTCTAACTTCAATATTGTCTCCTTCAAAACTAGAAAAATAGAGCCACAGCTCTGCAGCTCTGCTCCAACTCTCCTTCTGCATCATCATCTGCTATCTGGCCAACACTACAAAAACTGTCCGTCACTTTCTGAGAAGAAACACTGGTATGGTGACCCGAGGGCAAAGGTTGCATTAGCTTCCACACCTTTGACCAAACTCTGTCCGTCTTTATCTTGTCTGCAAGATGGGAAGGCTGTGCTGGCACTCTGTGGTGCCAACATTTGTTGTCTTTATCAGGAAACATTCAAGGATGCTTGATGCAGAGAAGAAGAGGTGTATTTTTAACTCGTCTGATTGATAAAAAGAGACAATTTCTTTTGACTGATGATATTTAGGATCATTCACAATAAAAGACTGTTGAAATCAATCTGCTTCAGTGTCAAACACAAAACACACAGTAATAAAGAAGTAACTTAATTGTCCATCCCAGGTTTTATAATTCGGCATACATTGCACATCTTAATTTCTGCTTTTCAGAGAAAATAACAAATTATTCTACCCAAATCTTAGCTTGATATGGTTAAACAAAAACATCGTGCAGATGTGCAAGATTTGAATAGGATAAATGGATGATGTTCCTTAAGGAAAGAAAAAAAAGCACCAGAAAAAGTGGGGGAAAACAGCTGGGATTCAGCTGTCATTCTGTCAAAAGCTGCAGTGACAAACCTATATCTCCTGTTCTTTACCAAAATCCAATTTCATAGACAACAAACCATAAACTCCCTCCTGCCCACCATAATTCACCTTCACTTAACCACACGTCAACCTCCACACAACGGTACATATTATATAAACACAAACACTACAATTTCAAGGCCTCGTCTATGAAAGATAACTGGAATCTTATTTGTCAGCTACAATAAATTTGCACATTGTAGTAGAAGTAGTAACAGGTTGTTAAGATGACTGTCTAAACTTCAAA
Source organism: Jordanella pulchra (assembly GCA_034780135.1). Lineage (NCBI taxonomy): Eukaryota > Metazoa > Chordata > Actinopteri > Cyprinodontiformes > Cyprinodontidae > Jordanella > Jordanella pulchra. The sequence goes on along the minus strand of JAUZNJ010029575.1, from coordinate 12,425 downwards.
ATGAACATTCCCAGTCTGAAAATATATCATTTGGTAATGTCTTGTGATACAGTTAGATTAATTAGAAAGTACTTCACCATGGAAAGATGAAGGGGAAAGTTATTGATAGGACAGAGAATGGATTAATTCATTCAGAAGCCTCGGGACATGTTTGACGACAAACTGAGGAAACTGGACTTAGAAGCTCAAGGAAGGTCTTTGTGCTCAGTGGTTGATTCCTTGATGATCTGGAAAAAAATACAGATTTAATGGTTAAAAGCAGCAAAATGCACCAATTCACTGAGATGACTATGTGCAGACGTTTAAAAAGAGGGTTAATACTGCCCCCCAGTGGAGAATCGAGAGGTGCAATATACTCAAGCTAGTACCTCCCCATCTCTGGTCTCTACAGTTCGAACCAGGATGCTCCTCTTCACATGGGCCTCTGGGGTTTTAGTATCCAAATTGGTTTCTATCCAATAAACAGAATTAAAATGTGTTACTATAGATAATTGGGGAATGTGAGAATATCACGCTGTCTTCTGCCATACTATTTCCCTTTGTACCAAGGAGAAAACTTACAATAAATACAGAACATTTACACTAACCAGATAAGAGGAAATGTATGTGACTTCCTAAGCCTGTTACATTATTAGACTATATAAATATTTAATATTTTAATTGCAATCAAATATAAAACATTTAAAAATAAAATATTTAAGTAATGTGTTCAGTACTTTTTTAATATAGACAGAGTGTATTATGACAGAACAACAAAGACAAAGCGAGCGATTTGAAAGTTTTCAAAGTTCAAAGTCTTCTTTTAAGGCTCTTTGAATTTTTAAAGAAATATTCATTCTTATTAATTCCACTGATGTACTGAAATATATTGCATCTACTGCATTCATTCCTTATGTTCTTACACATAAATAGTATTAAATTGATCTAAAATTTTCACACAGAAACTTTTTTTTTGGGGGGGGGGGGGAATTTTTCTAAACATCTAGCCAACATTTACTTATCCAGTGTTACTACTTTCATTGGTTTAAGTGGCAATAAACCCAATCCTATGTAAACTATGTGACTGGATGGGCCTTCACACAGCATCTATAGGCTCTGTGCAAACTTAAGCTTCAGGAAGGCTTCAGAAATAAGACATCAAGTAACCTTGACTAATTAAAAACATGAAGAGTGACCAGGTTTTATTAGAAATTGCTCACCTTTTTAACCTCTCACTCAAACAATATTACTTTCTCTTTGCTAAAATACTTGCAAACAATACATCTTATTGGTAAAAACCACTATTTTTCTATGTGATACCGACCTCTAAACTGCAGGTTGGCAAAGCTTTGAACTGGAATCGTGATCCTGATAAAAAAAAGAAAGAAAAATGTTTTACATTGCATTTGTTTGTTAGGTGAAATAGAAACAGTTTGCAAAGTTCTGGCTCACCTGCTCTCCTCTCCCTCTAGCAGTTTTCTGTAGGTTGCTATCTCAATATCTAGAGCCAGTTTGACATTGAGAAGATCCTGGTACTCCTGCAGATGCCTTGCCATCTCCTCTTTCAGGGCCTGAATCTCCTCCTCCAGACGGCTCACTGTATCCTGGTATCCGGCGGTCTCCATGGCACAGCGGTCCTCCATTTCCCGAAGCTGACGCTCCAGAGACTCGTTCTTAAGGAGAAGAAAGATCAGGTTTCACAATAAGCAGATACTAGAAACGGATTGTTTACATTTCAGTTCACATGACCTATTGAGAGGTGAGTGTTCTTTAATGTAAAATAAACATGGATACACCTTAGACCTTTTTGTCTGAGATCTGGTTGACTCACTGTGCCACGGAGAGCATCCAGATCACAGGTCAAAGCTTGGACCTGACGACGGTATTCGTTGGCGTCTTGCTTAGCTTGGCGCAGGGCTTCTGCATTTCGATTGGCTGCATCTGTCAGGTCAGCAAACTGGAAGAAAAAAGTCCAATACCACCTTATGTTTTCTGTTACTTCTCCCACATTTCTTTTCTACACAAATTTTCAAGTCAAATATTATGTTTTCTACTGGTTGGTTGAATAACAGTTAAAGGTGTGTTTTCTAACCTTGGATCGATACCATTCCTCTGTTTCATGCATGTTGGAGGTTGCCATATTCTCATACTGAACTCTGATGTCTCTCAGAGCAGCAGTTAAGTCTGGTTTAGACACGTCCAGATCAACATGGACCTGCTGAGCCACAACCTGATCCTGTAACTCCCGCAACTCCTGAAAGAAAAATGTTCAGATGTCGACCATTAGGAAAACTTAAAACCGTTTTATCTTGGTTTTAATGTCGATTCTCACCTCCTCGTGAATTTTTTTCAGGAAGTTGATCTCGTCTTGCAAGGCCTCAATCTTTCTCTCCAACTGTACTCTGTTGAGAGCTGCCTCGTCCACATCCTTTGCAAAGATTAAGAAAACGAAAGGGTAGAAAAGGATTTAGCTTTTATAAATGTGGATAACCTAAAATTTAGGCGTGTAAGTTATGCAAGGTGAGACATTACCTGTCTGAATGTATTCAAGCTGTTCTCTGCTTCCTGTCGCAGAGTAATCTCATCTTGCAGTCTGTGAAAAAGGACAAGACATTCCTACTGAAATTCATAACAAAGATGTAAAAACTGAACAGAATTAAAAGCACCATGCACGCATCAAGTATACCTACAATGCACCAAGTAAATTTGAAAATGTTTTTTTAAAACATGAAACCTGATTAAGTTAAAGCTCTTTTCATCAATAATTATAACAATTATCTTATTCATCTTTCACAATTTTCACTTAAGTTTCCTCTTTTTATGCTTGCACAACATTTTTATTGGCAGCGTTTCTAAATGTATCTAAAGAGTTAAAACACATCTGACTCTAATTTTCTGAAACAGCAGCATAAGATAAACAAATTGCAGGAAACAGATCTCACCAATAAACATGCATGTTATATTAACTGCAAAAAAAATCAAGTTAGGTTATTGTAAATAAAGGAATCTCCTCTTTTTGTCATGTCATTCATTCATGGGTAGCCTATCACAATCTGTAACCCATCATATTCTGTGACCTAGCTGTGTTAAAATGGCTTTTTGGGGATCATCTTATTTTAAATGAGAGCTAAGCTGGGTGGCAGAAAAACTTATAAATCGTTGTTAAAATTATTTATAAGATTTTCTGCCACCCTTCCCTTCCCTTCCCAAAAAAAATGCTTGGAAACATTTATGTATCATTGTAGTGGTGATTGTTTGTCAAACCAAACATGCAATAAATGTTCCATCAGCCACTATGAGACACTGGGGTCAAGATTCTTCATGCAGGCAAAAGAAGTGTAATGTCCAAACTTGTTGACTGTCTTTTGCCAACAATTACACTATTCAAGCCTTGTTTTGTCCTCATCTCTACTTCCTTTGCTCTGGTAAAAACCATAGGCCCCAAACCCAAATGCCTGCTGATCCTTTACCAGGCCCCCACATTTATAGAAAGTGGGCTGATCACGTCTTGTCTGTCTCGGAAAGAATAATTAAGAAAAATAATAAAACAAAAGATAAAAACAATCAATAACCTGCAAATTAACTCTGTAAATAATACAAAGAATAGAAATTTAAGAGTTAACTAGCAGAATTCAAATGGATAAAGAAATAAAGAATAAATAGCTCCAACAACCGTTTACCAATTAATTGAAGGATGGGTAATAGTTGGTTTACGTATTTCAAACGATAGAATAAAAGCATTCAATGCAAAGGTCCTTTCATCTGTGTTCAATGTCAATATGAACGAAATAATATTTCGTAAGGTTTACAATCTCCTGTTTTGGTGTTTACGCAGTTTACGTAAATAGTCTCCTTCTCGCTGGTATTCAACTCGTAGATGGAGAGGGATGCACGCTATCGCCCCCTGTGGTCGCAGATTATGGTGGGTCGCAGAATTTGGTGTAACACCGGGAAAGGTGCCGCGGGAAGCCAGGGCGGCCGAGTGGGACAGAGGAGGGGACCGGGCGGCCAGCCGAGCGCTCCTGCGCGACGGGCCAGGCGGAAAATGAACTATAGCTATTGAAAGAGGTTAGAAAGCAGAGTGTGCTGGTCCTGATTGCCCGCAGCGGGGGCGTGGTGAGTGGATGATGAGGATCAGCTGTGTTCCGTCTCCCAGCTTGACTTCTCACCTATAGGCTCCGTTACTACAGTTTTTTACAAACTGAAAACGGTATAAAAATTTCCAATTCCTTTTTTTAATAAATGCAGATAAAAATAGATTTGCCCCCAAAGTTGAAGCTTTATTCATTTTTTATTTACAATATTTCTATATTTTGATAAAGGCCTTTCTCAAATAGATTCCAATACAGACTTCTTTATTTTTTTAAAATGTAATTAGTATTGATCTCAGTATAATATAGAATGTAAACTGGAGGCAATTTTGTGGAATTCTATGTCATTTATTTTTGTATGATAATTCAATTTTATTAGATTCACTCTATTCCTTTGTTAAGGATCCCCTGGGAACACATTAAACTGTTGTAGCAGTCTCCCTCAGGGGTCAAATAAATCTTAAACCAACAGGTGCCATCTTTTTAAGAGTTCACCATGCTGATGATAATAGAGTACTTAATTGCTGCTTTAATTTCTGGCAGCCTGACTTAAAATTGTTTATGCCACAGTGTTAAATGTTTTAAAAGGTGATGTAAAAGGGTCATTTCCTTTGGGATCATCACTTCTAATTTGATCAAAGTCAGAAGCAGTTACATAGCACTGCAGTATATGGTTAAGAATCTATAAGTTGAATCTTATAAACACTGTAATATTTCTGTCGATGAATTTAGATTTTCCCTATGTAGGATATTGAAGCATTTTGATTTTACTTTCATTTTGCACTCTTCCCTGCAGCAGAGGGGTAATAGGACTCAGCTGAATGGAAAGCTTACACATCATTGCACTTTACTCTCATCTACAGCCAGAGGCCTTTCCCACGGGGGGACTACACACAGACAGTCTCTAACACACACCAGGACACACACAAACACAAAGAATACATATTAGGATAGACCTGAACAGAGAGAGATGCCACCCCACGATCCATCTGTCACACACAGACATATAACCAGACACACTGAGACTTTGAATAACATCTGTACCACTTCATGCAGTGTTTCACAAAAATCAGCGGGAACCTGAAAAGTGACCTTTGACTCTCTGAGCAACAGCTTCTCCATTCACTTTGCAACCTTTCACAGAATGGGCAGCTGCACGGTCAGAGGGCGGGAAGGCCCCCCCACCCTCTGACTTTCAATCAAAGTTTCTCAAGACAAAATCAAATTGTTGATTCCAGCCATGCCTGTTAGGAGAAATTAAATGTGCGCGGCAAGGTGATGTTAATGGATATTTTTTTCCTTAGAGGGAAAGAAAAAAAGGGACAGCTGCCTGGCTGTTGGATCCCATTGTAAAGAGCCACCATTGTGCAACTTCTCATTCCTCCACAGTCCCTCAATAGCAGTGAGGGTTCAGTCAGGATCAACTTTATAATAAGGGAGTAAAGCTCCAGCAGGCCAGATCTGTGTTTTTACCAACACTGATTCAAACTACTCCATATGATTTTAACTGATTTCATTTGTCCCAAAATCTAAACATTAACATTCCTGCAACAAGCCAAAATGTGAAATCTTTGTAAAGTTGCCAAATATCTTATTCTAAAATAAATACAAATTAACAAAAACTAGTTACAAAGTTTTACATATTCAGCTCCTTTCTTTTCAATGCAGAAATAAATTTATTTTGAAACTGATATTTAGAGACAATGTCAGTCCCTTTTACCTAAAGCATTACATGAAACTAAAATAAGATTCCTAGTTTCTTAATGTTTCTATTTCTGTAACAGGACATACGTAAAACATTTGACTAAGTGAAATGAGCCAAAGGGCAGGGATCCTCCTCCCACTCCAGTCCCATCTTCCTTTGTATTACCTCTGCTTTAGGGTGGCCAGATCAGCAGCGAGGTTGTCTCTTTCAACCTCCAGCCGAGCCTTGCCATTAGTGAGGCCATCCACCTGCCGTCGAAGCTCCCTCAGCTCATCCTGATAGATGTCTCCCAGTCTGCTGGGCTCCTTCACCTTCAGCTGGTTTAGCTCAGCCACCAGCATCTTGTTCTGCTGCTCCAGTAAACGCACCTTCTCTATGTAGCTGGCAAAGCGGTCATTCAGGCCCATCATTTCCATCTTCTCATTGGTACGCGTTTCTTTATACTGTGCCTTCATCAAGGAGTCGGCTGAAAAGTCCAGCCGGTCCCCTGGGCTTCCCAGCAGCAGGGTCGTGCTCGGAGAGCCCAGGGAGATCCTGGATATGGGGCTGGAGTGGGTGATGGTTCGGGGGGTGCCATGCCAGGAGAGGCGGTTGGAAGACAGGCTTCCAATTCTGGAGCTGGAGCTGCCCTGAGGCCCAAAACGTTTCCTGTATGAGGACTGGATTCTGTGGCTCTCCATGCTGGGGGAATAAGCTCCCTCAACCCTCAAACAGGGTTTTTATAAAGGGAGCAACCCTCCCAAGTCCAAAGCAGAGAGGCCACAGGGTGGGGCAGCGAGGGAGGGAGGGTGGCAGGCAGTGAATGGAACAAAAAGGGGATAGCGAAGGGTTGGTTTTTTACGTGACTCTCAAAAAGCTGGGTGCCAGGGATTGTCCTTGCTCGTCCACTCAATAACAAATGTCTCCTGGTTTTTTTTTTTGTTTTTTTTTCATCATCTCCCCCTTTTCTCCCGCCTTCCCGGCTGCCCCTGACTCACTCTTTCACTTCTATGTTCACCCCTTTTTTGTCCCACTCTCTTTCTTTCTGCTCCAAGCGAATGAAAAGGAATTTGTGTGACAGGCTCTGGCTACAAATCCTCCCTGACCACACATGCGCTCTTAAAAACACAGTGACACAAAAAGGACTTTGATTAAACAAGGGGGGTTGTTGGATTATGTTATCATTATCTAGGCAGCGAACGAGCTAATTAATTTATAATCGAAATAAAGATAAACAAACTTTATTGGTAATAGACCCCCCGTCAGTAGGGTATCTGTATAAAATGCATAGTTTAGAAATTTTAACTGAAGCGTTAAAAAAAGGATGAAATCCACAGCTGTCACCCTGATATTTAAATAAAAAGCCACTGCAGTCAGTTCCATGTAGAAGTTACTTAACTGGTTAATGCAGCTATTTGTCTTTGAATTACTTACTGTGTACTATATACAGGTAAAAGCCAGTAAATTAGAATATTTTGAAAAACTTGATTTATTTCAGTAATTGCATTCAAAAGGTGTAACTTGTACATTATATTTATTCATTGCACTCAGACTGATGCATTCAAATGTTTATTTCATTTAATTTTGATGATTTGAAGTGGCAACAAATGGAAATCCTAATTTACTGTTTGTCTATGTAAACTGTGATCAAATCCTATTCTCAGTCTACAGAGTCCAATTTATTGACATGCCCCTGTTACCAGCTACAGCAACTTAGCAACTTTCTGAATTTTTGGGAATATTTTCTGTGTCAGATGGAAAAAAAAACTGAATTTCAGCTGCTCTTTTTTTGGCGGTTTATAGGGCATCTCACAGAGCACTCCTCATAAACATCCTCAGGGAAAGAATAGAGCAAAAATGCTAATCCACCGAGACATGAAATTTCAACTTCATCTTAAATCTGAGAAGCTCCAAAAGGTCCATAGTTGCTCTGGAGGAGCTGCAGAGGTTCACAGCTGAGTTGGTGAATCTGTTGTTAGGGTATATAATTGTTGAACACTTGAAGTTTAAAGTCATAAGATATCCAATTTGTAGGTTCCCACAAACCATGTTCTACATAGGTGTTCTAATCAGATGAGAGAAAATGTTTACTTCTAGTTCTATATGTAACACTATTTGTGGAGGGAAACCAACTAAAATCATAACAAAACACATCATAACCCCAGTTAAAGGGGGAGTTTTATGCACGCATGCATTTTGGATAAATTTAATGACAGTGCAAGCGACTGTTCACTGTCGGTATGTGCTTACTCTGAAGTTCTAAATGCTGCAAATCAGTGGCCTGATGCAATCTGATAGTTTTCTTTAGAAAAAAAAAGGATTTAAAATAATTACCTACTCAAAGTTGGGACCTAAATCCAAACTTAGACTCTGTTGTAAGACTTAAAAACTGATGTTCCCAGACCCTCTATTCATTCTGATTTAGTTTGAGTTTTTTTTAAAAAACAAAGCTGGTAGTGAAAAACCACGTAAAGACTTTTTGTATGTTTTGACTTTAAGTGGTTAAATCTAGACAGTTGTCAGATTTTCATTTAACCAAAAAGATTGAAAATCATCAGTTACACAATGATTATCTTCTTATAGTTAACTTACCTCAAATACATTAAAAATTAAGTTGTAAGGTAACAAAATGCTAAAAGGTTTCTGAATGAGAACATTTTAAACAAAGCGGTTTAAAAATATCATTACTGGTAACTTACATTACCATGTACAGGATAAATTTTATTCAGGAATTAACAGGACCGATTATAGTGAGAAATATTGAACTGTCTTTGTGAAACATGACCTGTCTTTTTGTTTCAGACAGAAAAAGCAAGTAGCAGGTTTTTAAGTGTCCGGTCTTTGTGTATTAGGTTCAGGTTATTAGACACCCTACTGGTTTCAGAGACTGATGGATGGTGAAGCACGGGTGCTACAGTCAGGAGGAAAGGTTTGTGAAGTGCAAACTCAGTCTAAACTTCAGACTGACTTACTGTCAGCATTACAAAACCCTTCTCACCTACTACCCTGACAACCACAGGACTCAGCTCTTTGAATCTTGTTTTCTGACTCTTTATTCTCAAGCACATTTTAGAGATAAGATTGTAACCAAATACTACTTTTGCAAGTCACACAGTAAAAACAAAGATTATGGAAAAACAAGAAAAAGAGAACAGCGATTAAAAACAGTAAGTAGTTTTAGGTATCAATTTGTTAACCTCAAAATAAGCACACAGGAAGACAAAATACAGTAGCTGGATTTATCTGTTCTAACTTATCCTTCATTCCTGTTGGCCCTTCATTTATCTCTCGTCAACTAAATAACTTATCAACCTGATGAATGGGTTCTTACTGGATTTTATTCTAAATACAAAAAATAGATTTCCAAAGAGTGAAGAGTAAATACATAACATAGCAACTAACAGATCATCTAAATTAAATGTAAATATCTAATGTATATCCTGGAAAACTTGCTATAAATCCTGCAGTTTGCATGGCTATATTTGCAGGAATGACAGCACACATATTTACGGTTTTCTAAAAACAGTAAAAACACAACAGCAGCACAACAAAAAGGATTTCTGTGGGTCATAAAGTCGCTTCCATTGTCTCTGGGAGCCAGTGCATAAAGCCTTCTTTGATTTTACTATCTGGCCTAGAGTGTTGATGCTGTAAAAGAAACAAACAACACAGTGTCTTGAATCCCAATTGGTTTCTGTTAATAGAGGTTAAACAAGATGGCTCAGTAACTCTGGCAAAGATTTGTTGACTTAAAAGGCTCCATCTCCAAGGATTAATGGTAAGGTTGCATCATCACTCTGACACTAATTGTTTCGGCTCTGTGGATTTTTCAGACAATCACCACCGTTGCCTTAGATCTGGTCTCTGAGGTAATTTCTCCTGATAATTAAGCATCCAAACAGACAGAGAGTGAATGTGCTCATACAGTGTGCTGCTTCTCCTGTCTACTTAAAGATGGAGTCCCATAGGGGCCAAGTCAAACAGCTAAGTTATGAATTCGTAATACTAGTAGATTAAAGCCAATCCTAGACCTGGAAAATATTAACAAGGATAAAGTTAAACTTTTCTGGCATTTAAGCAATAAAATAAATAACCACTGAAGTGCCTCTGAAGTGCAATACATCTACTTCAGTTTTGTCTGAAGGTACATGACCACATACAGACAGAATCCTTGCCAAGAAGCACCAAACAGCCCCGTGTCAGCTCAACCGTACTCAATATACCAAGGCCAGACATTCAAATATAGAGAGATACCTTAAACGGGATTCACCCATGCTTGTCCTAGCTGCTTTGGTATGGTTTTATAAATCCAGTTCACAAAACCTCAACATATTCATTTGAAATCATCTCTATTGTTAGACATGATGAACAGTAATAACTAAATAGATTTTAAATATGCATCAATTTAATTAAATTTGGACACACATCTAAAAGTTTAAACGGGCATCTTTATTACAGACTATATAATAAATTGGCATCTTGGTTTTGACCTGATTACTCCCTATCTGTGCTGTTCGACGTGTGTTGGAGTGAGGAACATTTCATTCAGGGGGACTTTGAACCAACTGCTGGATGCTTGGGTGGTAGCTGTGCTGAAAAGCAGCAAAGCAGAAGGCAGGCAGCAGCAACAGTGATGCATCATATGAATGGTGGAGGAAGACTGCAGCATAGATACCCTGCACAAAGCTAAAGTCTTAACAGGGTATGAATGTATAAGATACCTTGTATAATCTATGGTAATGTTAAAGAACGCTAATTATTTGATAAAAATGTATTGTTCTATTATAAGTGCTCATTATTATTTTCTCCATATGACTACTGACACCATAGATCAGAATGCATGCATCTGAGTTCAGAGAAAGCTGGAATTCGCTGCATTGCTTGACATAAAGAATATAACCTCTTTCAGAAAACTAACCTTACATTTAGAAGAGAAATGTTTTGTATAAGTATTAAAAATCTTTATTTTTGTCACATATAGTTACGGGGTTAGAGTTGTCCAAATTCCAGTTGCCCATCTAAAAGTTAATGGAACATATTCTATTGAGTGATTGGGGTAGCTGCTATTGGAGAGCCTCCCAAGTCTAGTCCTGGAGAGCTACTATCCGGCAACATGGAGATGCATCCCACCTCCAACACACCTACAACCAACAGATGGCTTGTTACCAGGCCTCTGCAGAGCTGGATGAATAAAGACAGGTGAAGGAAATGAGCAATTTGATTTAGATGTGTTGAAGGAACAATTCATCTAAATACTGTAGGGTGGTAGCTCCTGAAGACTTGCTTTTGGCATCTCTGTACTACAGGAAAATCAAGCCATTGCATGTCTCTCTATTTTGGCAACTAACCACTTAAGGGACAATTTCACAAAAGGATGTAGCATAATATTATCCGTGATTAAACATGTGATAAAAAAAATTTCAGTATAATGAATTAAGTTTATTTTAGTAGCTACCTTTTTCATTCTGCTTCGTTCTATCTCTATTTTCCTATTCTGTAGTAGTTTCCTTTTATATCTCTGGTTCTTTCTGTATGTGTGCTTCTGTCTCCTTGAAACCCAGTCGACCTCGGGAGATGGACGCTTACACTGAGCATCTTTGTTCATGAAAGCCTACTGATTCCTACAGTCTAAAAATTATTTCTGTTTGTATTATACTTTTTGAGTTATTAAACATACTTCAGTCTAAAGTTTTGCCCATTTTTCACATTTTGCAATTTACCTATTTTTTCACAGATTGCTGTGTTATTATAAAAAGGTTTTCAACAAAAAGAGTCATAATGCATTGTTCCGCTATTCGTCTTGAATTAAATGGTGTGAGAATAACAAAAATACGACTTATTATGCCAGAGTTATTAACATTTGTTTGGTTCATATCTCTCCACAGTGACCAAGTGGAGACAGCTGGTTCTCTTCTGTGTTCCATTTAAATAAGCAATGACTTATGCAAGGCCCTAAACAACACACATGTTTTCGAATCACTGCCATTCTGAAATTGTTTGAAGTACAAACACAAACTTGGTTACGGACCATCTTCAGACCGACCTAGCACTCGTACTGAAGGAATTTTGTCAATATCATTTATTGTTTGGCTGTGCAGCTGGGTTGTTTGGCAGTGTGAAAGCTGTCTCTCACTAAATAAGACTCGGAATAAAGTCTTTCAAAACAAACCCCATTTTTACATCATCACCATGACCACATACTTTTGTAGAAACATGAAAGTTAGCATATTTGTTCATTAAAACCTGCTGATTCCTATAGTCTAAATATAATTTCTGTATCTATTATACTTTTTGAGTTATTAAAGCATAATTCTGCACATTATATTGTCCATTTTTCAAATTTTGCTAATTTTTCACCTTTTTCAACAGGGTGCTGTATATTTAAAATAAAACTTTTCAACAAAACCAGCCCTCAAACATTGTTCTCCTATCCCATCTGAAATTAAACAGTCGATAGGACGTATCATTTTCCAGTTATCGAGATTAGTTCAATGCAATTTCTCCCTACTGATTAACAGGAGAGTGACATGCGCCAGCTCCATTTGGGGCAGAGAAGAGTGTCAGTGAGTTTCCATGGCAACCCAGCACCTGTCAAATGTGGTTAAACATGTCTGTGTGGATGGAGGGAATGATACATGGATGTTTAAAGTATATATGTAGTACACCTCTGT
>JAUZNJ010029574.1:0-15332 GCA_034780135.1 Jordanella pulchra | reverse complement strand
AATATACAAAAATAGAATAGACCGTTCTCGTCAAATGTTGACGCGAAGGGGGTACCTGACGCGTCAATATGTGACGCGGAGGGGACATTGCCCAGGCGTCAGTATATGACGAGTCGGGAGTGAGAATGTGTTGCCATATCACCTGCATGGATTTAGTCCTGTGTACATACAGTAGTTATGACGACTTTCTTATTTTTAAAATTCTTAGTCTAGTTTTCCATAGAGAGTAATTTAGGCCTGTGAGATTTTGCCAAAAAACCTAAATCACAAGTTTTTTGCACACAAGTTGTATTTGCGATTTTCTTTCAATTTTCCTCTTTGCTAACCACAAGGATATTCACGATGGGCTCCAACAAATATTTTGAACATTTTGATACCAGGACTCCCATCCGATAGGAAATCATTGGAGTAACTTTCCTTACTATTTCCAAGCTGAAAGTGTTGTTCTGTTACAGCATTTCTTTCCTTACTGCTATTTTTTTTAGTCCATGTTCCAAATGTTTTTCCACAAACTGTTACAACTTTTACTTCATGGCATAAGTGTTTATTTCCTGTATCTTAGTTCCTCTAATACAGCTCTGTGACACACTCCCAGGGTCCCCTACTGCCAACATACAACTAAAGTTGAGCCCAAACCTCACCCCACTCATGCCAAATGACACAATCATCAATCAACTCATAGTCTTACCTCAAAGTACCCATTAGGGTTAGTCCTTCAAGTATGACTCTTTATACCTTATTGTGTGTCAGACCATCATCCCTCAGGTTTCAGGGATTTACCTCTAATTTGTGTTTTACCTATTAGCTGTTGTAAGCACATGGCTCCATTGTTCCATCTGTCTTGGCTCTGATTCTGCTTGTCCTAGCCCATTTGGCTAGCTGACAGTGTGACCGTTAGCTTGCTCCCCCCTCCCTCACTATCTGACCACTGGCAAAAACCGTAATGCCCTCTCAGCTTTCATCATTGCGCTGATTGAATTAGAAAATAGGTGAATGGCAGTAAATTGGAAGGCAGTAGCTGGATGCTTCTACACAGCTACCTTTGAGGCATTGCTGGGGGGGAGAGAAGAGGTGCATTAATGAGATTCTTTTTTTGTGTTTACTGCTAAAGATTTGCTTGTAGATTGTATAGCTCTGTTTGGATGCATACAGTATACACTTTATACACATTTTTTGACTGTGTTGTCATTTTCTTGTACCTCCCAATGTAGATAAGAAGTTGGATAACACTCATATCTAACGACTTATACACACACAACATATTCCAGAGTCTCCAGAGGAACGTCACTGTGATCTTTGGATTATTTCATCTGTTTTGTCGGTGGGATACAGAAGTTGCCGCGCAGTTCAGAGAAGAACGCAATTCTTTGTTCCCATACCTATGTCCAATAAACAGCTTCCTATCTCTGGCACTGGAAGCTAGGAGGGGTAGTCGGGTTTTCGATTGGGCAGATAAGAAAGACACTTTTGTCTCTGTCACAGTGGTAGAGGAGGAGCAGAAAGCTGGGCAAGTAGGACTCATCAGGCTTGAGCTCACTTTGAGGTGATAATTGATGCAGTGGGGATAGTTGAATTCCTCCATAGGAAATAACCGAACATTCAGACATGTTAGTTAACAGAGTTTAAACGTTAAGGTGGAATGCCCCCCCTTCCTTAGCTTCTCATTGAGAATGCTGCTGTGACTCAGGATCTGTAATAAGGGAGCTGATGGATTCTGGGGCCGTCTTAATGCTCATTCATAAAGGCTCCACCCTTTATGTCCTGCAGCTGAGAGCCTTTCTGAGGGGCCCTGAGGGGGAAGGTCAGGGTATTCATAGACCTTTCTTTAAACAGAAATGCAAGAACAAACACCTCTCCACTTCTCCCTTTCTCTTTTTAGACCCCTTTTGGTAACATCTGCAGTTTATTGGTCGGACCCGGGGTGGGTGTGGGGAGGCCGGAGGTGGTTCAAGCTCCTCTTCCATGTTTAGTCTAGAACTTTCTTTTGAGGTATTAACCCACTTCCTGTTACTGTGTCGGTCTGGAGGCAGGCAGGATAGCAGGGAAACCATTGATCCTCCATCATTGTACCATCTGTCTCATGCTGCCTTTTGGGATTATTGATTCCTTCCAACAGCTCTTCTGTAGGGATCCATCCGAGCCAGAGGAGCTGCCCTGTGTCTGTTTAGGAACCTGACATAATTCACCCTTTATCCTATAGTAAAACCACCTTTTATAGATTATTTGGTCATTCAAGTCAGACAACTCAATCTGGTGAGATGATGGGCAGAATGAAACAAGAAGCATGTTGTATATTAATACCTGTTCTTTCCAATATAAAGATCTAACTTGCAATTAACGTTATAGCCAATAACATTTAACTAAAAGCAATGTTGCTTTGAGCCACAAGTCATTTCCATTAGATCCGTCTGACTTATTGCTAACTAGACAAGCACTTGGAGAGTGCAGACCTCCGCCAAGCAGCTTATTTGTTTCTTTTCAAAATGACTTGAAAAGTCTTGGGCGGATTTTGCTAAAATCCAGCCAGTACTTTTCAAGTTATTTTAAAAACAAACAAACAAACAAATCAAAACATAAACTCTTTGGTGGAGATAATTAAACCCACAGAGAGTCCAGCTTTGTATTGTGTTGGGCTGCAACTAAGGATTATTTAGATAATCCATTAATAAAGCCTTTTTTTTTAATCAATGAAAATCCAAAACAGATTTTTTACTCCCTCTCTTTATGGCAAAGTATAATATTTTGGCTTACAGAGTGATTAAGCTCACAAAAAGCAGGTTGCGGCTTTAGTGCTCCGTTATGTTAATATTCACAAATAAAGACCTCTATTTTGACCTGCTTGTAGCTCAATTAAATTGTCAAGAGCAACAGTGAACCTTTAAAACCACATTGTGGAATTTGATTTGGGCACACCTAACGTCAAAGCAGGTGCACCTAAAAAAGCTATATGCTAACATGAGTTTAAACACGGGGCTTTCAACGAACCAGAAGAAGATGATGATACTGCCGCTCTGCTTGCTGCAGGTGAGGAACCGGTAACTGATTTTAACAGTGTTGTCTTCAGCTCCTCAGGGAAAGTGCAATATTTGCACTTTGTGTCTCAAATATTGCAGCGAGCTTATTTTGCATTGCATTTCAAAAAATTGAGCCCTCTCCTCTTGAGCACTTTCCATTAGCTAAACTGGCTAAGTTTGCTTTAGCGGTGGCTTCTGACATCATCACACCCTTGGGAATGCACCCCCGATTCTTCTGTTCCCTTTGTGTAAGAGTGATGCTTTTAGGTTTGAGGTATTTGGTAGCTCAGGCAGAATTTGTTCTCTATCCCTATGTTGAGTACTGTATAAATTGTAGTTTCATAAGGGTACACTATAAAGAAATCTGTAAAAAATCAGAAAATGTTCTGGTAATTTTTCTGCCAGGACTTTCTCTGTTATTTTAGTTTTTTAACGTATTTTTCTGTAAAAAGGAAAAAACAAAACAAAAAACAAAAAACAAAACGTATCCGTTTTTTTGTTTTACGGGATTTTTTTCCTTGAAATGTTTGTCTAATGTTAATTACTCTAAAATGTTGCTCATAGTCATCAGTGGAGTTTTCAGAAATCTCTTTGCTTAAAATGATAATTACGGATGAAAGATATGTAAAAAAACAAATCATGGAAAATTCTGTCAAACAAAATGCAGTACTTTATACTGTAAAGTTACAGACATTTCTTACAGTGTAAGGTATGTTTAAAAAGCGCTGCTATAGCAAGTTAAACAGAAATGATAAGTAACCAGTTTCTGCATCGTTGTCAATAACTGAATAACAAGCAACACCAGGTACATGCTGCTGGTTAAATCAGAGAGACAAATATTAAAGGCTTTGTTATAATCATGCTTCTATCTTACTTCAAATCGGAGAAAATGCTGGATATTGTGATCCTCCACCCTGCTGTAAAGCTCAGTATATCCTTATCGTTTTTTTTCACGTTCACATTTAAGGTGCATTGTTAGAATAACTTAATATCCTTTAAAAAAAAAAACTGTGAGCACTATGCAGTCAGCCGGCATTGACAATGCCCTGCAGGTGAAAAGATGCTAAAGAAACAAACATATAGTTTACAGACTAAAATGAATATCTGAACAGGCAGCAAAAAGGAATTCATAATATTTGGAACTGAGTTTGAATTGTCTCCATACTATATTTAGCAGGATGCGATGAGAACCAGAACACGAGAAAGCAGGGAGTATTTAAAAGTTTGACATGCTCCCTCAGAGTTCAGTCCAAATGCCTGCTGGGTGTCTGAAGTGAGAATCGTCCGTTACCGACCCACTGAAGTGGTCCGATACTTCATTAGAATGCTGCTCTGAAACTCATGGATCCTGCTGGAACCCTCCGCGGCCCACAGGGAGTTCACAGAGGAGAATAGGGGAGAATAAAAGAGGGATGGAGGGAAAGTCCAAACCGCTGTAAGCTGACCAGCTCTAGCAACCACCACTGCCCCCCCCCTCCCCCCTCCCCCTCCCACGTAGCAGCCTCAGCTCCAGCCAAAACACTGCTGACACACAAACATTATGCTGACCTGCGACGGGAGTTCAGCCAAACCAGAAACAAAACCTCCAAAAAGAAAAAAAAAAACAACCCCGGAAACGAAACATAAACAAATTCCTGGTATTTCCAGCGACACCGATGCTCCACGCTCAGCATTTGAACAATTCTCTTTTGTTTAGATTTCTTCTTTCCAAATTTTACATCCTGAGAATACTCTGTCATATGCCATTAACGCTTTTGGCGAAAGGCATCGTCACACATCTCCCCATAATCTCCAGATATGTGCTGAGCCAACCCTCAGAGGAGCCACTGTTGAACGACGGAGTGATCTGCCTCCTTGCACATTCCACAAGCCTTTATTGAGCTGTCTAATGAACCTCTACTGCATGCACGGCCAGCGCTAGCTGCCGGGGATTCACGAAAATACCATGGTACCCCCCCCTCGTATTGAATTTGTTTGGAATGAGTAATGGGCTGTAAAGTGGAACGCTCTGCAAAGTGGATCTGTGCCAACCTGGTCTGCGGATACAGAGGGACAGGTGCCAGCCGTCCGTGGAAGGTGCTGCGCTCAACACTCGCTCCGCTGGATTGGATGGCATACAACCTCGGGCCGGGGGCACAACTTCATAAGCTGCCAGCATCCTGTTGCTCCAGCCAAGCAAGCTTTTAGTTTAGTAATAGAACATGGTGTTTGTTTTGTCTTTTTCCTTTTTCTTTTTTCTTTTGAAGAGCAGGCAGTAGATGGAGAGGCTGAAGAGGTTGTGGAAGAATTCATTTGCAGGTGGTGCAGGACCAACACACTTTCTTTCTGCCATGATAATCCATGGTTTGGTTTGGGAAAGTCAGACCCCAGGGTATGCAGGCTCAACACAGAGACAGCAAATCAAAGCAGATACATTCCACTGCAACTCCAGCTGCAATGTTTTGTGTTGACTTAATACTTTACTGGATTAGAGTTTATTAAAGATAATAGATCTTTATTATGCAGTTGCTTTAATAAAAAATTCACCTTTTCAATGAGATTTCAACTAGATGGTGTCAGTTCGGCCAGATGGTGAGTCTCTGTTAGCTGTTGAACCACTGTAGCACATTGTTTCCCATCATTTTTGTGGTGTATGTGTCAAAAAACACATCAGTAAAAAAAAACAAAAGTATAACCCCTCTAGCCTTGGAGTTCTGTTGCATGTCTTTGTAGACTTTGATGACAGAAAAAAGAGACATCTGTGGATTTTTAAGTGTGAAATGTGTTGTTTCTGAAACATACCCAGATCCATCATGGTCTGAGTTTTCTTAACCGAACAAGTCAGGTATGTCCTATCTTTTTGCCTTTTTTTTAGGTTACCAAGTTGCTTTCCTAGATCCTCAGAGATTTAAAGGACGGAGCTCAGTTAAACATTATTGGTGTGCAGCTGTAATAAAGTATGTTTCTTTTTCATTTCTTCTTTTCTTTTGTACCTCCCTGAACTTGAGGTATGTGGAAAAGCATGCTATAAACCTACCAAAGTCTAACAGTTAAGCAAATAGGGACTGTTGACACAGACCTCCTCGAGTTCCCAAATTCTTTCCATCGTATTTTGGTACAGTTAAGAAAGGCCTCATCCAATCAAAACCACTCCCAGGCTGTTCTCTGTTGAATCTGACTCTGTGTAAAGGAGTGACCAGCTGCAGCCTGTGTGTTTCCGGCGTGGGCGGAGCATGAACTGGTGGTTCAGGGGTGATTTTGGGGTCACTTGCTGCTACATTCCAGACTCACGTTGTCAGATGTTGATCTTAAGAGCCGAAAGTAAGCCAGCTTCAAAGGCTTTATTCACCTCTGCTGTTTTCCATGTACCAATTCTTAACTCTTCAAGGATAAGGTGTATGAAAAGCTGTGGCTAATTTTGACTGCTGTCACTTATAGTTGATGCACAACTCACGGGGGAAATGCCCAAGAGTGGGCCTTTCTTTGATCAACCCCTACATACAGATTTTCCACAAGTCAGCCCAGTGGCATGTAAAGCTGCACCATCAGCATAACAAATAGAACGTTACATTACATAATGTAAAGAAGGCCAAGCAGCAGCAATGGGCCAAGCACAGACTCTTGGGGGACTCCGTGCCTCACAGCTGTGTTAACGCTGTGTTGCATATTTTTGTTACTATGGACAACAGTACCTCGAACTTATGCTTTGAGAGGTTAACAAGAAAAGCATGATTTTATTTAGAACAGAATTAGTTCATAGTTTTTTTTTGGGTTACAAATAAAAAATTTTAACTGTGTGTTGCTTTATTTAACTACCGTTTGCATAACCACTTTTTTCAGGAATGGTGTTAACAGAATGGTGTTAAATAAATGTTTATTTTCTAACATTGTCACCTAGGATTCAGGTCTGAGCTCGAACTGGGTCAATCCGATGCATCATCTGGTTGAAACCATTCCTGTGTTGCCTTGGATGTAGTCTGAAGTCTTTTACAGCCTTTAACAGGTGTTGTCTTAGGATTGTCCTGTATGTGAATCAGATGCAAGTCAGGGTTCTCTATTAGAGAGCGATAAAACAATAGTGTGTACAGTCTAAGTCTTAAGTAATTCACACCTTCCTGTCTGAATTAGGGTCATTACATCAGTCGTGTGAGTTGGATAATAAATCTTAGGGTTGCTTCCAAAGGGAAGGGTATTGTGTCCCTCTCCCATGCAGTGGTGTGGTAATCACACTGAGAACGTGCACACAGGCCGATCTGAAATGACAGGCCTTCACCCATTATTCACAGCCTTACAGGCAGCGGGACTGGCTCCATGTATCTTCGCGCTCCGAGCCTCCAGCGCCAAAGCCACAAGCTGCTGTTATGTGCAACGGCCTCTGTGGCAATCAAGCCTCCTGTTTTGTTTCTCTCCAACAAACCTTATTAAATCCCCCTCTAGGCCAAAACTCTTCTTCCTCTCCTCCATCACAGCTGTGCGTGTTAGTGGAGTCATCCCTGCTTCGAATCGGTTTTTAGTGCCAGCATTTGTGTGCTCCTTCATGTTGCAGATATCCGGATGCCGATTCGCTACGCATGGGCCCTCAGAAGTTTATTTAAAAGTCAAACTTGAGCAGGTTCTGAATGCTGTTAGGTTGCAGAGTCTGGATCGACTGACTGTAGACACCACCTCTCTGGGGAAAAGCTGATAACTACAGGATGATGTGTGAATCCTGCTTCCTTTTTCTGATGTTTACAACCAAGTGTCTGTTGTTTGTGCACAGTGCCTGCTGATGTATAAAATAGATTGTATATATTTGGCAGCGTTGATGAACTTTGCAGCACTGCAGCTTTGTGCAACGAGCTAGTGAAGTGGGTCACCCACTATTCTGTGGTGCTTATCTTCCTGTTTTCTCTTTTTTTAGGACTGTTGCTGCTCGCATTTTTGTCCCACTAGGATATAAGTGGTTAAAAAAAGCTACAGGATTGCAGTGTAAATAACTCGTTCCCTTATGAATTGATTATGAACTTCTATATCTACCTTTACCTTATGTCAGGTTTTTGTAGTGGTGACTCCTGGCACAAGAGAGTCTTGTTTTGCTGAGATTCAACCGTCCTCTCAGCGGAATCAGATCATATTTTGGGTTTGGATCCACCATAAGCCGGTTGTGCAATCTCCAGAATCTTTCTCAAACCGAACGATATTCCTTCTCACTTTTGGCTGCTGGTTACAGCTTGGTGGAGCTGAATGATGAGTGCTTGGCTGCTCATGGATCTTTCTGTCCTCCCTGGCAGGCAGAGCTGCCTTAATTGTTTCATGCCTCTGGAACGTGCCTCACTAATAGAGCTGCTGGAGTTCCAATCAGTCAACGCTGCCTTTTCTCCCTCTTTTAATATCCCCGTCTTCGACAATCCGAGCTGCCTTGATGATGCAAGAAAGAAGACGGGTTCAGTCAAGGCCTGTCGCCGCGCAGGAGGCTGTGGCCCGAAGACACGACGTCTCTCTTTTAAGAGTCTCTCAGAGCATCTGCTGTGAAACCAGGAGTGATTATGATTTTATGGTAATGTCTGTTGGGAATATGTTTGTTGTTGCCACTGTGCGTCTCTTGTGCTTGAATTGAAACAAATTTGATGAAATATGACAACCGAAATAGTCTGGAGGAGCAGGGGATCTGTTGAGAAAACTATGTTTTCTTGATGCTGTTACTAAAGCAGTTTTTACTTCACAGTAAAGGTGCTTAATCAGAGCCACTGATTTGTTTCTACATCCCTGAGCAACCCCTACCCCCCCCCTCTTTTTTTTTCTGGTAAAAGGTCCTGCAGAGATGTTAAACTTAGGGAAGCTTTTTCTGTAATACTTCCAAGATATTTCCCTGAGGTGAGATCATTTCTTTTTCTTGGAGTTTTTGTGGACTAAACTAGAAAGAGCACCGTTCATTGAGATAGTCCAAAGAACAAATAATTGTCCTACAAGTCTGTGGAGGTGATTTTGCTTAACTGGAAAAGCAGTCTCTCATAATCGAAACTCCTCCGTCTTTCAGTTCAGTTCAATTCAGTCTATTTATATAGCGATGACTCACAGCATGTCATCTCAAGCCACTTTACGAAGACAATTCAATCAGATCATCCAGTCTTTGACTTTACAGGATTCGCTCCTCCTGGATGAGCATGGGGCAACAATAGTTACTGCATTGTGTCGACTCTACAGTATTCTCTCACACGGAGCATGCATGCAGTGACTGTGTCGAGAAAAAGCTCCCTTTACACCATAAGAAACTACTACGTAGTAGAACTAGAATCGGTGTGAGCAGCCTTCTGCTTTTTCTACTTTTTATGTTAGAAAAGGTAATGGTAAACTAGGTCCACAGGTGGCTGAGCCCATTGATATGTCTAGGAGAGAGACAGGACTAAGCACTATAAAATATATTTCATTATTTACAATAAAAGGCGTTGATGGCAGCAGCCTAGCTGGTGTTTCCCTACAGGATGTTGTCAAAGCCAAACAGAACTAGACCAGAAGAACCTACTTTGACAAGAAAAGAAGAGAAAACAGTTAGTAAATTCCAAATGGCAAAGAGTGTTAAAAAATAATAAAATACCTACATATACATGTTATATGATATATGTTAACATAAAAATAAGCCATATCATCTTTATTTTTTGATTTTATGTTTATAAATGTTAATAGTTTTAGAATTTTGTCACTAGTACTGCTGTAAGTAGCTTATTCTTTTGGTAAAAATGCCGTATTTGAGAGTCTCTGTTCAGAACTCTATGTAACAAATTGGCTAAGTAAATTTAGTTAGGTCCAGCCGTGTTAAAATTAGTTGTTGATTACCGATTAATCAAAAACTAATCTGAATAAAGCATACAATATACCAAAATGGAGACATGATCATAAAGTGCTTTCATTCGTTTGACAGAAAATGATCCAAAACAAAGTTACACGGATTGTTTCCTAATAGGTGGGCGTGTGAATCTGAGGAATTGACTTTGATCTCCCTCTTCGCAGAGACGAAGCCTTTATTTATCTCTGCCTGTGGTTATATTTAGAGTAGCTCTGACTGCCCTGTTAATTAGATAAATGTTGGTGTTGACACATTATTATTGTTTATCATTTTCAGATAATTTGCCTGATATGTATGTTGTTCATACGCAGAGTATGATTGGAGAACACTTGAAATAACAAAGGCTAGGAAATAGTGCTTTAAATTCAGTTTAATGGAAATCCAAATCAGCTAAAACCAGTATCAGTAGGTCAAAGTTTGACCA
Organism: Jordanella pulchra; assembly: GCA_034780135.1. Lineage (NCBI taxonomy): Eukaryota > Metazoa > Chordata > Actinopteri > Cyprinodontiformes > Cyprinodontidae > Jordanella > Jordanella pulchra. The sequence goes on along the minus strand of JAUZNJ010029574.1, from coordinate 5,092 downwards.
CCTTGCTTCAACTAGTACATCCCTCAAATCCAACAGCATTATGATCCCTGCTGTTGGCCTTTTTCTGTGTCCTAATATTTATTTTAGCTGTGCAGGAATTGGTAAACTCTTGGTCTGGAAGTAAACCCGGTAACAGACGGAGACGTGAGCACCTTGTCACCATATGGGTCTTGGAATTCCACAGGGCTGCCATCTGATCTCTGCACCATGTTAGAAAACTTAAGGCTTTGTTCTTTGTTTTATTTTGCTCAGCCTTCTCTCTGCGTGGTCTTTCTCTTTGCTGTGCTGCGTGAAATTGACATCTGTTGCATCGTCCAAAATCAGTGTCTCCTGAAACTCACATGCTTTGCTGGAAATCTATGTTGTCTGCCTCGCCGTCCGAAGTAAAGTAAAGCCGTTTTGTGTCAGATCTAATAGTTTTATTCATGTGATCATCAAAGCAGCCCAGTGGCTGAGCTATTGTTCAGGGAGGTCCGGTACAGACTCGCTAAACGGCTTCTGGTGATTCACAGCCGCCTGCTTCCCAGACTGACTGATGGCTTCACGCCCAGCTAGTAAAAGGAGATTTAAATGAGAATGAACCACAGTAATTATCAGTTTCAAGTTAAACATTTTCATAGATTCAGTTTTTTCTTTTTTTGTTTGTTTTTTTGAGCAGTGAGTTTTTGTTTTTTTGAGGGAAAAATAGCAGTTTTTGCATCCCCACAAACAAACCGACACGTCATCTGTTGAATAAGTGAGAATCCACAGTTTGTGTGACACGGCGTCACTCTCACTGGGAGATGTTATTTGTGTGGGCATCTGAAGAGGAAGAAATACTTTCTGCAGATATTTTTAAAGCGTATGTTGGGGGGGTTTATAAACCTTTGTGAGCAATTTTTTAACGTTACTTGCAAACAGACTGTAGAAGCAGTTTTAGGTCTGTTGCGTGATTTTTTTTCTCCCTGCACCCTTCAGTGATAATCTGGAACAGGCTGTTCCCAGTTTGAAACATTCCACAGGTTTAGCCGACGTCCTCAGATATCCTCTGTTTGGACTTTGTTCACCGATTTACCTCCAAACCCCGCCAAAAAAAGATGTTTTAGTCATTTTGAGATATTGCCTTGCTTATTCCTGAGGTCTGTGGCCTAATGGGCTTTGGTCTGTGGATTCCTGCTCCCCCCCTTAGCCGACCATTTGCTGAGGCCCCACTGGGGCAGACAACAATAGAGTTCATATAAACTTTTCACCATGACTGGGCCATTCCAGCAAGCAGTTGATCTGTTGATCGCAGCATTGTAGTGGTTAGATAAAAATGTTCTATGACTGAGGGGGAAAACATCTCCCCTCTGCTTGAACGGCTTCGAAAACAGATTCTGAATTGTATTTTTCTTATTGGACTGTGTCTGTCCTCAGCCGTACTTGTTGAACTAACAGCTAATAGCTGTTCTCTCCACAAATCTGGCCTTTGAGGAAGAGTTAAAAGAAGAGCAGAGGTCTTGATTACTTTAGTTGGCTGAATAAAACACGTAGTGGCAAACATGTGGAAGATGGGGAATTCTTTGACCGACATGCAAAATGCTTTCTACCTAACGCCAGAGGCCCTATCAGTAAACCAATAGTTTTGGCCGACATTATCATTTTCTTTGTGTGTCTGCATCAGTACATGCGTTCTCTGATGCATTAGTGTAGTCATTGGTCATATCTTTACATAACATGAGGCCAATGTATTTCCACTTCCTCCATTTGCTTTACATTGTAAGTTTTGTTTGATTTGTTAATATTTTGTTGTATTCCTTAAATTCAGATTTGTGTAACATTCATTATCATTGTGTAATTTTTTATCATGGAAATGGATGAAGGAAAAGCAATATCAGAATAAAAAAATTAGCCCTTTAAATTGTTTTGCTCATAGTGGGGATCAGTTAGGCTGTCAAAATAATTACCAATGGCATCAACCTTTAAAAACCCCGTATCGGTTGATCTCTAATGATATCTAATGCTGCACATCACCTTGTACGTAGCAACAGCATCTGAACAGCATTATGTTTCACAGCACTTAGGGAAGCAGGGAGAGACTCATGGTAGCTCTCTCTTCTGTGAAACAGTAACAGTAGAAAAATTGCTGTTTTTGCAGAAGTTCACTAAACTTGTCTTTTGTCTCAAAAACACAGAGAAAAGTCACCAAATTTCTCTCTAACCACTTTTTCGAAAATAATTTGCTAAAGAGTTCCCTAAATATAGCAGGAAATTTGCTAAGCTGGCAACATGGACTGTCCTCTCCAATCTTCCTCCTTTTTAAAAATAAAGTACATTTTAACTTTTCATGACGTTTAAATTCATGTTGAATTAATTATTATTAGAATAAGTTTGCAAATTATGGCATCAGGATTCTGCTAAAAGTCCAAACACACAATAAATATTCCTATGAACAGCTTTACGACAAACAGATGCTCATAAATAAATCCTCACACGCATGTTTCATATGTTACATGAACAAATAGAGAACCACGGGGCCCAATATATCACACACATAAGTGCTTGTTCTTTGTCTGCGTGCCTGTGGTTTGATTTCCTTCCTCTTCCTCGTGTGTGGACCTGTTTCTGTGCACACAACTTTTGTCACTTTGAAAGCGTTAGCATAGATTGGCTTTTCAGGAAATCCCGCCACTTCTTCCTACTAGCAAAGCAACTTTAGGCTAACCTGCTTTTCTTCACGAGTTGGAAGTTGGTAGGCAAATGCATCATTAGATATAACATGGTTTGGATGAATGCTGGATTCTGATTGGTTGTGGGGTGTCCATTAACAAGGGTTATAGGACACCTACAAAAAAATTCAGGTCAAATAGCCTAATAGTTTCTGCTAGCTCAAACAGTAGCTGGACACGTTAAGATAGTTTATGCCGGTTACCTTGGTAATGCATCACAACTCAAGATGCGGGATTCCCTGAGAAGTAGCTAATCACAGGAGAGCTGCTTCTGACAAAAGTTAACAGGAACGAGCAGAAGCAGGTCCACATATGACGGGGGAAGGAGGCCGCAAGTGTGTGGAAATCAAACAACACGTGGACTGAGTTTGTGATCATTTCGGGCCCAGTGGTACTCTTCTTGAGCATGTAACATGTTAAACATGCGCGTGTGGAGTAGTTTATGTGCTTTGTACGAAGTCTATAGAAGTATTTATTGGGTGCATGGACTTTTGGTAGAATGCTGAGGCGATAGATAATATGTAGTATGGTAGATCATATGCTTTACATTTTTTAACATTCATTTTGAAGGTGTGGCTTCTTTTATTTCGCCAACATCAATTACATATAACCCATTTCAGGTATGCCCTCCAGCCTTTCTGACTAAGATTTAGCTCCAGATGTCTGAAGCTGGTTGAGACAAACCGCAAAAAATGGTTTCTGTAAAAAGTAATAAAAATGGAGCTGAGAACAAACCATATGTTGTTCCTTTCTTCTTGACTTTATGCTCACCTGCTTCATTTAATTCCACAAACACTAGTTGGTTGCGACTGCACAAGAAAAGGTAAATAAGTGAATACTTTAGCAAAGTGCTGTAAGTCAGTTTCAGGCAGATATGATAAATATGCTTTCTCTTATGTTCATCATGCACTTACGTATTATCACCGCCTCTAGAACGGCGGCGTAAACTGTCTGCGTATGCCTCGTGACGTGTGATTGACGGACCACCTCTGTGTATGAAGCCCCACATGCCTGCTGAGGCAGGAAGGAAGAGGACAATGCTCGGGCCACAAAAGGACGGGATATTAGCGAGTATTTTTGTTAATGCTGTTGGTGTTGGTCCAGCTCTCCCATTCAGTTTCCTACACTGTGCTTTTGTAGCCTCTGCAATCCGCTGTGAAAAGCTGACGAAGACCTTCTGAAAAAACCCTGCATATCTATCCCTATTCTGGCAATGTAAAAGCTGACAAAAAAGGAAAGAAAAAAAAAAAAAAACGCCTCGTGGTTATGTTCTCCCAATGAAAGATTTGCTTTCCATTGTGTGCCTGCTTTTTTTCCCTGCCAAAGCTCTCTTCATACAACGCTTTGTCACGGAGGATTATTGGAGGAGGCTGTCCCCTGTCCAGTAATCTTTCTTTCTAAACTGAAAAACTAAAAGTTTTCTAATAGTTTTGTGTTTATATGTGTGTATGTTTGTCTCTGTTGCGTTGTGCTTCAATGCCCAGCTATGTTCCAGGGAAGACATCACCGCCTCACTGTTTGGCTGCTGCTGGGAAAATATCTTAAGTTACAATGCCTGAACGTTATTTAGGCCTTCATTAAACATTGAGCAGCCAGCCTGCACATGATGGACGCTCCTTTGTGACCACAGCTTATAAAAAGTTTTCTTTTAATAACACTTGGAACTCGTGTCTTTCTCTGCTAATTATTCCACTGTGTCATGATTTTATAAGGCAGCCTAAGGAGTCTACGTCTGTAAAAACCTGCAGTGGGAGCTGTGTTGCAATGCTTCAAGGAGCCTCTAACAATCATTAAATGTAAATTTTGTATCTTTGGCTTTATTTAGATTATTTTGTAAATTCCTAAGGCTGCAGTGGGTTTCCATTTTTCATTAAATATATATGTTTCAAAGCTTGTTTCACAGCAATAAGGTTTGGTAAATCTGGAGCCATACAACCCTCTTAGCTGACAAGAAACCTCTCCATGGTTGTCGGCCTGGCTGGACTCACCTCCACTGTTCTATTTTAAGCCTCGAGACTGAGCTCCTAACTCACACCCTTGAGTTGGACCCCAGTCTGTCTGTGTGGGCTGGAGGCCTGGCCTCTGCTCGCTTGAGACGTTTACACACGTGCCCTGAGCAGCTCCCGCCAGCTGGTGCAAAGGTAGCAGCTGCGGTAACCTCCCAGGCGGTGAGGTTGTGTTAAACCTCTGCCCAGGATCCGCTTAGTGTCTGGAGGATGCTTATTAAACATGGCCCTCTTATAGGAGGGCTAAGGTGTTTGGCTCAGGAATTCCACTGGGTTGTGGGATGTAGAAAAAAGTCATTGCCCCGAACTGGCCTATGCCAAGTGTCATGATGCGGTTGTTTGGTGGGTGGTGAGGCAGAGGCAGGATCAGGTTGTAGTGGAAATTAAGACGCTTTATTA
>JAUZNJ010029573.1:0-15333 GCA_034780135.1 Jordanella pulchra | reverse complement strand
TTACACTTTTGATGAAACATAATCTAACAAAACTTCAAAGTTAAAACCTTATTGTGATTAAAACTATGTTCAAATTTCTATTTACAACAATAATGGAACAAAATTCTTTTCATAACATATTCCAGCGCTTCTGAAGAAGGTTTAGAAAGGAAATTTTAATACTTGTTTTGTTTGCTTTAATAAACAATGTGCTTTGCATTGTCTGTCCGTCAGTCTCATCTCCTCTCCTGATTGAAATAACCACAGGATGGTGAGGAAAAAGCAAAAAAAAACATCAGAAGCAGCTTAAATCCATCTTTGTCAAATAAAACTTTAAACCAGAGATCTATAAATTGACAAGGAAAATTAGTTTGAATCTCTCGCTCCTCCTTTTTAGGTCTGACCAGTCGGTTTAGACTTTGCCAGATACCACTGTTCATAGTTATTACTTTAGATTTCTTTTAAATCTAACAATATGACAAAGGTTACTATTAAATGTCAATACTTCCAGGAGTCGCAATATAAATGGTAATCATGAAGCTCATAGGAGGATCAACGCAGGTATCTGCAGCAGCTGTTGCCTACGGAAATGAACGTTTGAGATTAAAACTGGAATTGCTTAAAGAAACATACTATTGAGGGTAATTTTGTACATTCAAGAAATGTTGGGATTATTCTTAAACTAAGTGTTAATGGTTTTACTTCTATAAATGTTCTTTAAATGTGTTATTCTGTTAAAGCTACAATGTAGATAATGATTTAAATGCAATGATGTGTCGATTCATTCATGGTCTACAGAAACAGGCTTTTAGTGATGAATCATGTTCTATTTTAAACCTGGTTAGATCTTCATCTCATTACAACAAAGTCATATAAAGGAATCCTTTTTACCTGAATAATTACAATAATTAGCAATCATGAAAATAAGCTTCTATAAAAAAAACATCTGAAGTTCATAAATAGATTTTAAAAATAAAGCAGAGGGTCAGCGAGCAGCCATGTGTGAAAAAGCCTGATAGTCTGTAGTGTGGGGTGGTGAGAGGTACACTGCTTTGATGAAACAAGGGGAAACCGATTCCTGTTCGACACGAGGCTGCAGCTGTGGATGCTCACACCAAACGATGCCTCCGTGTTCACATCAATCACGGCACTCAGTGGAGGTTTCAAAGAGACAGCAGGGAGAGCTTGGAGCCTAAAGTGATTGGGGGACGTGGAAACGTGCTCACCAACATGTCCGTCTAGCAGGGTTGCTTCCTGTACTGGTTTTGTGTTGTCATCTAATAAAAGTATTGCTAAAAAGAAAAGTAAACATGAATTGCACTGTTACTAAGGAAGCTACGGCAACAATCAGTTTGTAATGTTTCAGTGAGGCGACACTGGAAACCTTCCTACTTTAATCAGGAAACATTCAAACCTTGTTCTCTCTGTAACTACGCTTCAAGATCAGTACTTAGTCTCCCTTCAAGTGCACTAATGGCCTTTATGCCTTCCATACTGAATTTGTGATCAAAATTGTGGCTCATCAGTAAGCATGTGTCACCCTGCATTAAAATTTCTAACGTCTCTAATCTGCACTGAATGTCAGTCCATTAAGACGAACCGTAAAACCAGCGGGTAACAAAGCAAGAGTCATTTGCAGAATCAACAGCTAAACATTGAAAATACAATAGAAGTCAGTGAAGGACGTTTTCAGATGATCTGTTCTTTTACTTAGCTTATTTCCTTCTCCCTGCCGCTGTTATTTGTGGCAAACACATTTCTGCATGGAGTATTTTTAACAACAATAGCATCTATTCTACAGCTTTAAATAACCCATGCATACCATTTTACTTATTTAAAGAAGGCAAATTATCCTTAATCTAAATGGTGCAACACGGGAAAGCATGCACATAACAAAAAGCAGAAGTGTAATCTATCAGATACTGAAAAAAAATAAAAGCAGTTCCTTAATACAAGAACATGTTATGTCAGAAATAAACTATATGCATTGGAGCATGAAAGTAGCTCTTGGTGGCACAGCAGCATATTAAGACTGGCCTGCAGAAACTCCAGCTGGGAGTAAATATATGTTATGTTGAATAAAAGCAGACAGGAAGGATGCCTACAATGCATTTAGTGCAAGTTAAACAGCAGAGCATGTAACTGTGATGAAATCCAGTGTGTTATTTCACTGCAGTTTAAAGGTCCAATATGGTGCTTTTATAAACCTCTAAAGTCACCTAAAGGTATTAATGGGATGAAATGTTGCATTTGGCACGACAGAGAATTTGTTATCAAATCTTAGTCGTTTTCTTTCAACCCAGAAGAAAGACACCTGCTTTCACAGAGATCTCCATGTGTTCCCGCTCATTTCATGACTTCACTGTTCACTAAACAGTCAACAAAAAGAAAGTAGCTTTTTGGTATGAAAATAAATAATAAGATTACAATAAATTGACTAACGGTCTATTAGATTAAAACTTGTCCCATCTGCTTAATTGACAAAGTCCAGCTTAAAGGAAAGTTTTTCAGTGTTGTGATGTTACATCCACTAAATCCCACCGTTATTTATTCTGAAGCAGAGCCTCACTGAGAAGTAATACCATGTGACTAAAGCACAAACATAAGTCGGTCCAGAGTCCAGTTCCGGATTATTTTCACAGCTTAATGGCAACAAGGATGCAGATTTAACTTCATGTGGTTCCGTTTTTTTAAATAGGAAAACTTCACGTAGGTTTAAAAGCTGCTAACAGCAGCAGAGCTACATCACAGTTAGCATCCACTTCACTGAATTTCATTAACAAATAGACTGACAGCATATCGGAGCGACATACCGTCCTTTAATTATAGTTTTACATCCCTGTACATTTGAAACCATAACTTTAGAGGTTTCTGTTTTGCTATGAGTTTAGTAACGTGTAAGAAAACTGTTTATTTTTGTTTATTCAGTCAGTATTTAATGCATCTGGCAAAATAAATTGAAAAAAAAACATAATGATGAATCATTTTATTCTTTACTCTGCATACTGGAAAAAATATTTAGCCATGAATGTTATGGAAAGATCCTCTTCATCCCCTTTACTAGAAAAAGAAAATAAAACTGCAAGCACTCAGAGTGTGAAGTCAGTATTTAGGTGGAAATAAAGAAAAGGTCAGTGCATCACACAAAGTTAACCAGTGTTTGTGGTGAAATGCACGAGACACAGACCTGGGAAAGGGAGCCCAGATGTCATTCAGAAACAATGAGCCTAAAGACCTGAATTTCAGCAATGGAGGCATAAATTTAAATACTGAAATATGCTGCCGACAACCCTGCGTGTGTTGAAAATTATAGGAAGATGTTCATGAAAACTTGCATAAACAAGAAATATTTGTCAACTACTACAAATGCTTCATTCATTTATGTCAGCTAGTGTTGATGGCCTGAAAAGCATCAGATCACAGCTTGGTACTGGAAAATGACCAACTTTAAATCACATCAGCACAAACTGTACTTTACAACACATCACCTCTTCTTAAGTCCACACACAAAGTGGAAACCCCAGGTGTGGAAACGTACAGGTGTCTAAAAGGCTTTTCATGTCTGTTCTGACCAACAACAAGTAGAGGCTGCACAATGGAGCAGGCAGCACCACACTAACACAAAGTAAAGGTAAAATTAGAACTACGGCTTGGAAAAAAAATGTCAGGAAAAAAACTTTCATGTGAGGCTGTAAAACTTGTGCATGAGCAGCAACAATGATATCCTATGAGACAAAGAGTCAATCTGACTAAGAGGCAAAGCAAAGCCAGGCCCTGGTTTATAAGTAAAGGAGGACGACAGAATGAAAACTGTATATGGGAAGAAAACAGGGGAGCAGGCTGCTGTAGAAAGCTATAAAAGAAGAAATAATTAGTGGAAAAGACACAAAGCTTTTAAGCTAATTATGAACAACGCAGAGAGCCTCCGTGTTTATAATATCATCCCGATGCTGGATGTTGGGCCAACTGTGTCTAAAATAAACAGCTTCAAAGTTACACAACATCGCCCTGGAAACACCTCATTAATATTCATGCAGCAACTCGGCGTGTCTGACTTTAATTGATGGAAAACAGATTTTGTAACATCAAGATGGCAGTTACTGCATGTTCCCGATTGAATGGATGGATTTATGAGTATGCATCCAAGTACACAACTGCTATACATCTGGGATCAGTGTGAGGACAGATGTGTTCCTCTTTCACTTCGGCTTCTCTCAGTCATTTTACCAGCAAAGGAGCTACTATGCATTGGTGTCTATGATCAAGAATGAAAATCATCTTTGCCGTCATGAAAGAGCTGCAGGCAACGAGCACTTAAATGTGATCTTACATGTGTCATTTCATGTGGGAAAGTTCAGCTCATGTTCATGTCAGGATGTCAGAAAATGTTCAAAATGAAACGTTTTTTGTGGACATGATGACAAACGGGTGACAACTCTGATGCGTTTAATTTTTTAGAGCAATTCATACATCTTGATATTGTCACAGTTTAAACAGTGTAGAGTCGTCTTTAAAAGCTCTGTTTAAGACCTCATGGGTAAATAAATACTATTATGGTGCGACTGGAAACCACCAAAACATTCCTATGCACTAAAAGGAGAACATTAATCGGCACAAATACTTCTGGCAACTTAGAAGAGCTGAGGATCAGAGAACCAGTCAACAGGAAAACCATGAGCCATGCACTTCAAAAACGAAGTAACGACAATCTGTGTCGCATAAGAGGAAAACAGGACAAACATGGTGCTGTACATGGATGTGAACAAAGCTGGTTTTAACCTTATATGTAAAATACCAGTTGCAGCAAAAACTCAAAGTCACAAATCCAGGCTCCCCCCTTTGACATCTGGGCTCCCTCCTGCAGGGCTCTGTACGGCTCATTTCCCTACAAACACGGGTTAAAAGGAAACTTGAAGAATGACGCAGAGTCTGACGGCTGCTGAAACTGTGTTTTTCCACCAGTCCCCAATGGCTGATCATCCAGCAGATCCGGTCAAAGTTCAGTGGGTTTTTCTCTACCCAGTAAAACACAGCATTGCTGCGCTGCAGATCAGATTGGATCAGAGCAACGTTTCTGCTTTAGTCTGAGAGCCCAGATACCAAGAGGGGGGATATGAATGCCGTCTCCAACATGGAGAGAAGATAGAAAGAGAAAGGAGTGGACTTAATTAGAGGATACAGATGCAGCAAAATAAAAAAATAATAACTGGCGAGCAGTCAGACATATCAAAAACTGAATTCAAAGATATTCCTTTGAGCCAAAATTGATCCAAACTGACCCACTGAGCCCAAATGGGACGACTCTCACAGATTCTACATCCAATCTGAGTTTTACCACAAAAAAGAGGCTAAAATGTCAGCAGGTGGATGTATAAAGCTGGAAGAACAACACCCCCCCAAAACTAGAATCCCCCATGATAAAAAATGTGTTGTATAAAGTCCAGTGGGAGTGGGCTGCACCAAGACGCCGTCTCCTGATCGGTTAGTCCAGTCTAGTCAGCGTGGCAGTAATCACTTCCTTATCCCATCACACCTCCTGTCAGCCATTTCTGTTTAGTCTTCAGTGCCATCATGAATCTGCTGATTGGCTGTCTCCATGGCGACGGATACCAAGCAGCAGCTGCCTGCCTGATGGGGTATCCAAGACGAAGTTGTTGTTCTTTTAAGTTGGAAGAAATGAGGTTCAGAGGAAAGCAGATAAACCTTGCTACCATAGCAACACACAACAGTTAAATGAACGTACCAACCCAATGTTATGCTGGAAAAAGCCTCGCCCACTTACAACAGGTCGATGGACGTCTTCCTCTAATACTCTGTTCTAAAACACACGTCATCCAACTAACGCTGGACTTGCATTAAATACGATGCAGACGTCATCAAAATCAATGTGTTCTCCCATCAGCCATGAAACTGTGACCCAGGCTGCGGCTCAACACGCCGATTCCACAGGAAGGACAGTCAGGGACCAGACAGGAAAGAGTCCAGGTGAACTTCACAATAAAATCAACCCATCAACTTAAACTAGCCAACCTGACTACTGCAAACAAAACGGCACAACAAAAACTAGGACATCCAAGTACAGTTTATTAATTTCTGTAATGATACCGCTACTGCAGCTTTGAGAATTAACAGATACAGATATTAACCTGATACGATATGATTCATTAAAGCTTTTATTACCTATTTTACATTGTAGAATGTTAGAAAGACTTCATCAAGTAATAAACCTAAAATAGGAACAAACGTCAACAACAAAAAGGTATGAAAACAAGTGTAATAATAACCAATGAATTACAGAAACTTTGAACAGACGCAGTGTTTCGATCAACATCAAAATATCTGAGATTTTATTTACATAAAATATGATACATCAAATCGTTCAATTAAACCTAATACTTCAGTCAACTGTAAAAAAAAAAAAAAAAAAGTGAACTTTGTGATCAGGTTGACTTCAAACAATTAAATTGGTGAGTAATTCAAACAAAAGGAACAGCAGCTATAATCAGGCATACAGTAACTGATCGTTTTTACTTTAAATTTTAGATTTCCCTTTATATTTTAGACGACATCACCAAGTGAAGTGAATCTTTTTCCAGTCATTGTGCAAACAGATCAAATACATTTTTCTTTGCTGTATCTGATCCTTAGAAGGTACCAAACTCTTCCTAAGATTAAATCAATCTGGTTTGACATAATAAAAAGGTTTTATTGAAAAACAAACCATTTCTTTTTTGACGGTCAGAGAAGACACCCCACTGTGCTCTATTAGAGTATTCTGATCAGGATTCACCGTCCCACAAAAAGCCTAAACATTATCACAGCCGTCAGCCGTTGATAGGTTCCCAATTTATTTGCTTTTTGCTTTTTTAATGTTTGGAAAAAAAACTTGTCTGATGTGTGTTTAAAATTGATATCAGTTATTGAATACAGTTTTATTGCGGTATAATGAGTTACTGCCCCGCCCTATTTGAATTCAAACCTAATTGACATGAATTCGGTCATGCTAGCAAAAGCTCAAAGCTAATACAGAAGGTCGACTCTGTTCTAGGACCTCCTCTGGAATCTCTGGAGATTATTTCACAAAGGAGGACAATTCATAAAGTGAACAAAGATTATGAACAGTGAGCATCCTCTTAAGAAGACTTTTAAACAATACAGAGTGTCTTCAGTCAGAGGTTTGGGTGGCTCACATAGTGATATGGTCCAGAGGCAGCTTGAAAAGCTTTGGACGACAACGGTTAGTTCACTTTATAAAAGAGGCTCATATTTATTACACTTCTAGTCGGGATGCATCAAAATAAATTCTTGGCTATTAGGAAACCGACGCCGAAAACCGAAACACCGAAGGAAGTTCTGTCAAAAATTAAGATCATAGTATTTTTTGGATAACCCTATTAAAAATACATTTCTTAAACTTTGCCTTACAATGATTATACAGTATTCAGTAAGTATTTTTGTAATGCCCTTTACCTCAGCAGAATCACTGGGAAACTTTCGACCTTTTTCCAACATGTCCGCCACAGACGGAGTGGGCAGATGTCAGTTTCCTTTCCCGTGTCGCATTCTTCTCATACTCTGAATGGTGTTGGGGGACGTTTGGATTTCTATGGCATAATCTTTGTGCCACTAACCAGAGCGCGCAGTGAGACCGATGTGCAGCATTTAAACTTGCTCCCGCTCACTCTGAACCTGTCTGTCACGCGCTCAACTCTGACAAGCTCTCTTGTGCTCACTCTTGCTACAGTCCTTCACTAGGCGTGTTTTTGGCTGCGCTGTTAGCTTGCTATAAAACCCCCCCCCCCACCGGACACGGCGTTTGTCGTCTCATCACAAGTTTCGTCTGTGTTATTCCAGTGTTAAATGTCTATCGGCCAAAAACAGAAAATGCACTTTTTGGTCATTTTTTAGCTGAAACTTCTCGGTGACTGATTTTTCGCTGACATTAATTACTCATTTTCTTCCTGTAATCTTTGATTACAGAAAAGTTTATTTTAAATCTAAGGCCATAAAATTTCAAAAAAAAATCTGATTTTTAATTTGATTAAATTGTTTCATTTTAATCTAATTGCTCCATCAGACTGGGACCATTTATGGATCACAGTTGTATTTTTCCATTTATTTCTTAAAAAGCTTTACTAATATTGCTTCCCTAAGTCCCATTTCTCTGCATTTACCAATCATTACTTGACCGACGTGTCTTCATTTAAGCAGCACCTCTGCAGCTCAATCCAAACTAAATGTTTTTTTCTTTTCCTTCGATTTTAAGAGGTCTTGTCTCAAAAGCTCTAGTCCTTAGACATGATAAATGGGAGACAGAGGAGGGAAACATCCCGAATGAACAAGCGATGGTTTACACCTTTATCTCTCTCTCTCTCTCCAACAACACAACCAGATCAACAAAGCTACATACGGGAAAACATCTTAATGTCCCGGTTACTCATCAATAATGTAAATAATGCACCATATAGTCCACATGCTAAAATAAATCTATTATTAATATTTTAGACATACTAAGCATTTGGGAGCTGTATTGATTTTTGAGGACGTCTCAATCAAGCTTTTCATTCTTGAGGGATTTTTGTCTCAACTTTTCATGAAACAAAACTAATCTATATAAGGCAGTTACTTCAGACAAATATCAAACTGCTATGCATGCAGAGCTGCTCCTTTATATTTTTGCACCCTGAGGTTGGAAAGCAATTTCACTCGGAGCAGTGATTCATTACATTTTGTTCTACACTGTTACGCCTTTCAAAATTTGCAATTACTTTCAGAAATCTGGAGGGGGCTTCCTCCCACACACGACTCTCTGAATGATTGCACAGCAGCTTCAAAGACCAGATGACACTGGAAAACAGAGATTTGCTCATCTCTGTTGCTCAGATGTATACAGTAGGAGAACTGATCACAACATTAGAGGGACACATTTGTTAAATATTCACAAAGTCTGAAGGAAGCTGGAAGGTCATTAACAACATGTTTCTGTAGCTGCCCATCAAGTCACAACACGACTACTGCCAAGGTGTCTAATAAAGTACAACCCTCTAACGATCCAGTGATTTGCTTTTTAATTTGATGGTTGCTTCGAATTCAAAATTTTAAGTAGGTCATCAGCTACTTCATGCAGTCACAATTTTCCTCTGATGACAAATCCCTACCAAGCAGTTTTACTAACAGTCGGCAGGTTTTTAGCCGTTTTTCCATTGACAGAAATAATGCGTCTTGCAGCCCATGAGATGACGTGGTTTCCGCTCAGGCTGCAACAATTAGTCGTCATTTTGATGAAATGTCGACAATGGAGGAATGTCGACGCGTCTTTTTTCCCCCGCTGTTGACGAATCGCCATCATGTATTTTGCATTTTAAGACCGTCGTGGAGTCTTGGCCTAGAACAGTGTTTTGTTGGGTAAAACGATGGGCGAATAGGAGCAACGGCGACGCGCAGTTAGAGGGGACGATCAGAGCGAGACGGAAAACAAACTCACCTGAACTTTAGCTGCTTAAAGTCGAGCTAGCAAATCACAGCAGCACCACGTTTATGAAAGAACACCTAAAACACAAGCATCCTAGACCGACTGATTCAATGCCAAGGATTGTTTTATTTTAACACAAACATTTCTTACTTTAGTGTTTTCAGATTGGCAGAGAAATATTTAAGAACTCATTTCAATAAACTCTGTCTGTTCCTGTATTTTAGTCTGACTTTCTCTTTCTGTGTTTGTCTTTGTGTCAGACCTTTGTCTTTCTGTCTGCATTAAAAGGAAAATGACTTCCTTTGTGTCTGTTTTTTTCTTGTGTTTTCAGTTCATAATACTAGAGTATGGAGCTAGAGAAGTCTTAATATTAAATCGCATATGGATCACACATGTGATTTATCTTTTTGCACATTAATTTGTGACGTATACGCAGTATATAATACAATAGTTTTATCTTGATTTACCGACTACCAGTTGTCTTTGAACTTCAGTGCAACCCCTGGTGTCGTACGTTTGTACACCACGTGGGAAAGGATTGTGTTACAAGTCAGTAAGAAGCAGAAAGGGACGGAGACTGATCACAAGGAAGAGCCAAACCTTATTTGGAAAAATGCAACTTTTAAGCCAGAAATTAAGGGGGAGCCATTTTTTATACCAGCTGCTGTTTGTGACATGTTGTGTTTTTTGGTTGTGGTTGTTAAAACAATGATGGAAATGAATGCATAGTATTTCATGGAGAGCTGGACAATATTTCAATATCAATATATATGGCGATATGGTTGAATTCAATATTGGTGATATGACTTTTACACGCATTTTCAATATTTCGTCTATAAACATAGAATTGGTCACTGACTGGTGTTCCAGGTTTTCATGTAGTTTTATGTGTTTTTGTTTTTCAAAGCTAATATTCATTGAATGCTAATTTGGGGGATTTTTATAAACATTGCAAAATATTCATCATAAGTTTGTATAGTCATCTGTTGTTGGCCTTCTTGGCTGATTTCTAAGGATTTAATTTTTCCTACATCGATACAGAAATTATATCGGCCGAAATTAAGAAATAAACAGGAATAAAAATAAATAAAATAGGAATAAAAGTTAACTACAACCAGAAAACAGCAGGCAAAAAAGACAGCTTGTTTACAAAACCAGCCTGGATCACAGCTGAGCTGCTACTTAGAAACAAAAAATAAATAAATCGCCTTTCCTCCTAATTCCCAAAGTCTTATCGCAGCACAGTTTCCATACCTATGAATGTAAAGACGATGAGAATCATGGTTCAAACAGATCTATCTTTGTTGGCAGCTTGATTGTTCTCCTGTTCGAGTACTGAAGGTCTCCTTGTTGGCTTGGAGACACACCAGGCCATGGAAACACATTGAAAGGAACAATAGAAAAGCATCTACGAGGCACAAATATAACAGACACAAACAGTCGTTTAGCCGACCTGAGAGCTCGCAGCTGCGTTCCACAGAAAAATAACAGCATTTATGAAACATAAAGAGAACAAATCTGATTAGAAAAAAATGGCCCAAGCAGTAAAAACAGCCTCTAGTCAAGCTTACCGTGGCTTACTGTGGCTCCTAAATGACGTGTAGTCTTTACATTTAGAAGAAAGCAGTTCAGCTGTTTAGAACAGAAAGAAAATGTTCCCTCTCTACACATTTCAAGGTTCTAGAAGACAGAAAACAATGTTTGAAACAATAGAAATACTTTTTCTTTTCCTGAAGCAAGCAGAGAACTACAGCTGTGCCTTTTACCTGGAAGAGCAAGGCTGAAAAACGCTGCCCCAAGGAACAGTTTGGTTTCGTTGAAGTGGTTGAAGGGTTCCTTCACGTTTCTATAATTCAGCACTTTCTTACACTAATGTTTACAGAGTTCCCAGTCCTTTTGAGGTCATTTTCAGAGTTTAAAAACAAAAAGTTATTAGGATTTTTTTCTCCAGAAATGCCCAACAGCTTGGGTTTTAAAGAATGAACCTGCAAAGAAGGTGAAAGAAAGAAGCACGCCAGTAAAGGAAGGATGATTGGAAACGTTTTAGCAGTCATAGACAAACTAGAGATTTATATCTGACAAAGAGATGAAATCACACATTTTGAAATGAAGAACGATGGATGGATCAAATGACAAACATGTAAGTGCAACCCCAGTTATAGGCCAGGAAATCAAGTATTAAGGCCGTGTAGGAAGCGTCTCTACTGAAATGGCTTAATAATAATCTCTAACAAAAAACATAGAAATATAACCAACTTTTCTAAACACGACATTAAACGTCTGTTTTGTAGGAAATCTAATTTGGCTTTAGAAGGTGGTTTATGGGGGGAGTTCATTCCATTATTGTTGCTCTTTGTAAATGTAAATAAAAAAAGGTGCTAATTATTACTGATGATGTACGGATCTGTTAAATCCTAATAATACCTGCCTGTTATGTGTTAATATTTTCCCAAGCAGTTTATTTAATTAGAGCAGATCTTATCAGGATAAGTTATCTTTATTATGTACGTAGCAAAGATTTGGGAATGGGAGCATTGTCCTTCATCTGGAACACAGGGTAATAGTTTGATATATAAATACTTGATGTTACTGTTATTCTGAGCCCGGTTTTTAAGCTCCGCCATCTTTAATCCTAAGCAATTTCTCTGGTCCAAGTAAGATTATAATTTCTGTCAAAATCTGTTGTCATGTCTCATAGTTATTGAATACATACACATTATGATGTGATATTTAAAGTGTTTATCGCTAGCGATCTATTCTCAGGAAAGAATAGGGGAGAGAAAGCTTAAAGATATAAATGCAGAGCTTTGCTTTTACGCTATCTTTGAAAAATGTTTGAATCAAAGAAAATGTTTGGAGAGAGGTTAAACCGTTTTCTCAGCTTTTATTTTAAAAACATATTTTAACAATTTCAACTTTTTTTTATTTTGAGCTGTACCAACAGCATTCCTTTGAAAATGAGCTTAAAAGTTAAATTGAAAATACAAAATTAGAGAGAAAAAAATGTTTGGAAAAAAAATGAACATTTGAAAATGTAAAATATGAAGAAAAACAACAGAAAAATAAATCTAACTAAACAGCGACGTTTCTTTTAAAAAAAAACTGTTGATTAAAATGTTCTTTAAACTATTATTTCTGGTTAATTTTTATCTTCTTTCCAATTTAAAAGTTTTTTTTATTTCAATTTATAAAAAGGTGTTTTTTATTTGCAACACTAATGGATGTAAATTCCCTCCACAGTGGTCATTTACAAAAACCATGGAGGCATCTGCAATGAAAACCAAAAGAGATTAAAAGAAAACAACTTTAGCTTCAGTGTACTCAGCATTATGGGTAATCATATATAAATTTAAAGGCTACATGTTGTGGATCTACTTTAACCAGCCCCTCATGTCTTGCTGAACAGCTGAATCTCTGTTCACAGGCTACAGTTTGGTGTCATTAACCGGCTGTGTTTTTACACTATTATCCTGTGTAGCTCAAGTCTGCACTTAAACATGTTGGATCATTTGGCTACAATAAGTCTGTAGAGCAGATCATTTCAAGCCGGAACATAAGCCAACACTTGTTTCATACTTAATGTTTACCCTGAGAGCCATTTTCTGGTTGGCTAACTTTGCAGTTATTAATGACCTCCGCCTCTGGATCCTGAGAGGTCCAGACGGCTCAGTCTGTCAAATGTGGAGTTATTCCTCTGCTGCCATTTATGGGAATGAGACTTTTAGACATGATGTTTTCACACAGGGTTAGAGGCGCTGCTTTTTGGACCATTAGCTTCGGTTGGTTGACCTGACTGCTACGGGTCAGAAGAGACGTAGAAAATGTAAAATTATTTATGTGAAACAGAGAGCTGAAGTTGAAGTTATAGGTTTTTTCTAGGTCTAGATGGTTAAGGACTATCAATGACACAAGATCAGAATATCTGCTTCTAATTTTGAAGTAAAGTGCTTGTGTCTGTATAATAAATGGGAGAAACGTGGAAGAAGTTGAGTCTAATCACTGCCGAAGTGTAGAAAAAACACGCAACCACCCGACAAAAGCAAAAGGACACAGGGATGAAATCTAAAATCACACTGAATAAATAAGAAATAAATGAGGACGCCTTGATGTTTTCCTGAGCTCCACCGCAAACATAGAATGTCTCTTGGGTCCTCATGATGATTTATCCCAAAAGCAAAATAAGCAAAGTCTTAGCCCCAGCAGCGCTAACAATATGTGGCAGCAATAAGTAGTAACACAGGGTTACTTGCAGTTCGGCCATTAAAGCCCATAATGAGAGGGATGGCAGGGTAAAAGGGTTGGGCCTTTTCATTTTCTTCTAGTAACCAATCTTTGAAAGCATCTTGAGCAAATGAGGATGATCCCAACCAGCCTAGCAAACAGCACACCCATGTAAGTTTTTCAGCTTTCTTCTCCTACTACCACCCAACTTCTCTGATTGTCTTTAAAACAGTTTTATGTTGTTTATGTTGTATTAATGCTGAAATATGTATCGCGATACAAGCCGTCCATATCAATCAATGGATAATTATTGGTTTGTTTTACCTATTTGAAATAAAAACAAAGAGCATAGAAGCCCGAAATCAAGTAGCAACCCTAACCTACTGAAATACACACCTGCTTGGCTCCTTTCCTCTGAAATCATCCCAAGAACGGGTTCAGTAAAATTGGAACATTTCACCAGTTTAATTGCCCAGCCCTAATTCAGATTATTCAGTGGGTAAAGTTCAATAGAGATGGAGCAGACTCAGTTTGATGAACTTCAACTTTACCTTAAAACAATGCTTGGATATTTAAAAGTCAGTTACAACTAGATGTTCCCGTTCAAAAACACTGTATTTTAAAAACTATAAGCAGCACTTTTTCCCCACGCTTTAAATTATTATACGCTTATACGAAGGCACAGCTTTTCTGTGGATTTTTCTTCATTTGTCAGGAGGAGGAAATTTAAAAAGGAAGCGCCAATTTTCATTTAGCACAAGCACATGCCAACAGCAGGCATGACGGAGAACAAAGGTCCCAAATTCACACATTTTGACATTTATTCTACGTGTTAAAGCTGACGAACCAATAAAAAGACTGTGTGCTACTCTTGCAGATCTATAGAAGCCCGATTCACCGTTACAGGCTCCTATTACTGCAAGCCAACCATTAACGGGAGGTAGCATACTTCTTCGCCGTACTCTAGGGTGATATGTAGAGCTCCTCCTACAGGTTTGGAGCGGGGCAGCACAGTAGAAATTAGCGGATTATAGCCTGGTGTGGCTAATATATGTTTCCAGTTTTGTTTTTTTAATCTGTGGGTGTGTTTTATAGCAATATCTGTTCTGAAAAGTACAATAAACCCAACCCCGCCCATTAACAGACCAATGTTAGGCTTCTGGTCTGGCCTCGATCTCCACTTGGTTAGAAGTTTGTGAACTATTTTTAAAAGCTAGCTATATGGTAGCAAACCAACCATTCTGGATGAGAGGAATATTTCTGATAATAAAAACAAAAAACGAACTGAATCTCAGTAGAAACTTGTTATGGTTACAGAAAATGTCTGGAAGCTCTAAAGGACACCAAGTTCAAGAACATAAAACAAAAGATTTTCATATTCTGAATCACATCTTATAATTTATAAAAGTCGATTAATTTAACCAAAAATCTTTTTTTCAATCTGTATTCTTCTGTCCTCACAGCAATTAATTACTTTATTAATTTACTATTCAATAATACATTACTAGTAGCAATACGTTGCATAACTACACCAAGAATAAAACATTTAATAGAGTTAGGCCTGTCGCGATAAACGATAAATCCATTAATCGCACAATAAATAAAAACTATCGACGTCATTTAATTTATCGGCTATATCGTCTCTGCCTGTATTTTTCTCT
>JAUZNJ010029572.1:0-15333 GCA_034780135.1 Jordanella pulchra | reverse complement strand
CTACTCTGAGTCCCTCCCGGATGACTGAGCTTCTCACCCTATCTCTAAGGGAGAGCCCAGCCACCCTGCGGAGAAAATCCATTTCGGCCGCTTGTATCCGTGATCTCGTTCTTTCGGTCATGACCCAAAGCTCATGACCATTAATGAGGGTGGGAACGTAGATCACCCGGTAAATCGAGGGCTTCGCTTTTTGGCTCAGCTCTCTCTTCACCACGACGGACCGGTACATTCGTGAACAGGATCCCGAGATACTTGAACTCCTCCACTTGGGGCAGGGCACCCCCCCTGACCCGGAGAAGGCACTCTTTTTCTTTTTGTGAAAGAAAAACAGCTTCTCACCGCACTAAATGGAACAGTGGGAAGAGTGATGCGTTCACTAAGCTCGGAACTCGGAGCGCAAAGGTTAAAGGGAAAACAGTCTTACTAGGAGAATCAACATAACCGATCCTGGGGGATGGGGGTGTTCTTGTCAGGGAGGTAGACTTCACTGATGAACGATCCTTCGGGGAAGGTGTCCGGTTCCACTTGAAAAATGTCTTTTATTGCTGAGTGAGGAGCAGGCTGAGGCAGAGGGTGGAACAGGCAGACGGTACTTGAAGGGTCCTCGAGAGCTGACTGCCGACAGGAACTGCCTGAATTAGGACTTTGGAAAAAAGATTGGCTTACAGCATTCACACAATTGCTCTACAAATCACGGACTAGAGGAAATCTCTGGGTTTACGCTGGAGGGCACTGAATACCATAGAAGGAAATACGCCCAGGCATTGATGTGTCGGTAATCTGGGTTATTTAAGTTCTTCACTGATGAGAAGATGTGCACCAGCTGTGCCTGTCAAAGCTGCTCCAGCCCAGCCTCTGGCTCCATCTGGTACCCGGAAAGAAAAATGAAAACAAACCTCAACAGAAAAAACAAAAACCCAGGAACCTGACAATGTGTTTTCCTCAACAAATCATAATGCAACGTAAGTTAAAAAAATGTTTGCTATTGTTCTTTTTTCTTTTTATATGCTTGACAGCCGTATTGGATTTTTAATTTATAAGCGATTCAGTTCAATTCAGTTTATTTATATACCACCAATTTACTACACGCGTCATATCAAGGCACTTCACAGAGAAGGTAAGTGAGGAGAAATTTCTAATTTTATGATCTCAGGGTGTCTTCCAGTGAACCCTTCTGATATGTGATAGTAATCTGTAGTTCAAACATCAGAGGGCCCTTAATTGGTGGTTAAAATAGGAAAAAATATGGTTAACATCAAACAAACATCAGTGCATTTGTGGTAGAATTACATGATCGCAATGTTGTAAAGGTGGAATGTTATCTAAATAGTTTCTCAAATAGAAAAATATTGACTACAGGAGAAGGATTAGTTTTTATGTACTACCAATGATCATTTTGATTTTTTAAAATGAGTTTGGCAGAAAAGAAAGCTTAGAATATTAGGAACAAAGGGGGAAGATTGAGAAAATTAGCAGGAAGTTGAGTCTGCTTAAGGACTCTGGATTGTAATCTACTGCATGACTCAATATTTATACCATCGTTTTACTGAAATAGGTTTTTTGAGGAATAAGACTTTCAGAATATTCAAAGACGATTAAAAGCTGGTGTCTACTGTCTTTGAAATGTACAATCACAAATCAGATAAATTTATTTTTTCCAATTTATTTGAACTGAATGATCCTGATGGGACCAAATCAGTAAAGAATGGCTTAATATAAATATCCATCCTTCCCTCCATCACCTTCTTATCTGAAATCGGGCAGCAAGGATCGGCTCCAGGTAACCCAGAAAATCATTGCTTTCACACTTGCAAACTCCCTAATCAGAGTTGGCAAAAAATCTTCTATAAACACCCATTAAAGAAGGTTTGAAAAATGCATTTCTGCCAGCTGTCTCTCACCCTGATTAGTGGTTTGGAAAAGGTATAGTCATTTAATCTATGCTGTTGATTAAGAATGCAAAACCAGAGATTTAGTTGTTTTCTCTTTTTAAATTTTCAATATCAATTGTAACCACTTCTGACCACATAAATGGAAAAACATTTGTTTTTTAATCTTGTGTTTTGTTTACAAATCAAAAAGCAACTCAGGGACTCGATATACAATCGTTATATACACAACATTTTTATATAAAAATGCTGAGTTGTATCTTATGTTTCTGTACAGGGATCAGATGTCAGACTAACAAATCAGTGAGCAAAAGTCCTGGGATGTTGCTTTTTCAATGAAGAGTTGAAACTGGAAACAAATAAGAATTACATTTAACCGTCACTAAGGAAAAATCCAAAAAGGCAGATCAACTGGAAGCCAGTTACTCTGAGCTGGTACTAGTGGAAAAGATGCATTATATCTACATTGATTCCAGGACTTAATGCTAACCTTCCACCAGTTCTACCGGGCCCTGAAAACTTTTAGCTGAATATGAATCAGCTTTTTGTCGAATAATTTAGTGTTTGAATGCTCAAATCTAAAACAAAAAAAATCTTTTTAACTTTGTCTGTTCTTTAAGTCTTTTATGAATTAATGTTGGGCTAAAAGTTGTGATATATTTCCCTTTTAAATCTTCCTGTGCGGCTGGGAGATAAGGATTGTGAAATTTTCTCAACCATCATTTGTTGTTCAAAACAGTGTTACTAAGCTAGAAAATGACATTAAAGTGAATGTTGTGAATTTTCTATTCATTAAGGAGGGAGAGATCACCACTCAGTAAAACAGGGAAGCAAAGAGCCCCAAAAGAGGACACAAAGGAGATTGTAAATCTTCTCCGACTCCAAGTCCTTAAAAACAATCAGTAGGAAATATTTAAAAAGATGTCAAATGGTAGCATAAACCTCCCCTTTAAACAAAATCTGGATAATTATAAAACATCTCAAGCAAAAGATGAAAAAAATCCACCAAAATGTGTATTTGAAGTTATACCGGAATTAATATGTCTCAAATTTGGAAAAAACTCTAACATTATGAAACACACAAAGTAAAAAGGAAAGAACACCATAATATGAAAACCTTAAGAATATGACATTTACTCTAAGTATTATAATTATTATTGCTAAAGGAAAAGGGGAATAACTATGATCCAAATAGGAGTAATCTGCCCTTATTGCAAGTTATTTTGTGTTACTTACTTGGTATGTTTCTCAATAGAAGTTTCATCACCCCACCCAGCTATGCAGTAAGAGTAATGTGTAGTCTGATTTATAAACATAAGATTAATGGAAGAATAAAATTAGCTGTTGTAGGTTTAAAGTGATAGATTGCACAAAATAAATCCTTGTTTGTTTTGCATCATGCAAAGGGCTGACTATGCCATATAAGCATCATTACACCCTAAAGAGAGACAGAAGCATCTCCGCTCATTGGAAGCAAAGCTCACACATTCAGGAAGACCTAAAAGGAACCGGATACTTTTTACCAGGTGGGTGTTGAACTTGAGCCTTTTTAGATTTCCAAATCAACACTATAACTAACATTTTGTTTCCCTTATGTTTCCCTTTTTTTAAAAAACTTTTTTAGCTCAATACTGTGTTTTACTGTTTTTGTATGCTGTTTTAATTTATTTTTTTTATAAACTTGTGCAGCACTTTGTGACCCTGGTCTGTGAAAAGCGCTATAGAAATAAAATTTACTTACTTACTTACTTACTTACTTACTTATGATGCCACTCGTTCGCTTCAAAACGATAAGCAAACTTTGCCGATTTAATCCTTAAAATGATTTTTATATTTACAAGATATTTCCGTGTCTCTCTCCTAACTGATCCCTCCTTGTGTATGTCCTCAGGTCTGATCTGAAACACATTATTAGCAGATATGTTGGGAAACGGCTCATTCATCTCATTTGATGAAACACCCTTGTACTGCATCTTCATCACCACTAGCACCATTACAATGAAAATCATTCTTCTTCTTCCACTTTCCTCCTTCGTCCTCTACCATGGTCACCAAAAATGGCAGCGGCAGCGTTCCTTTAGTACATCAAGCCACTCTGACATCTTCACCTACCATCTAGCTGCCATGGAGCTCATCTGGGTCTTTGGCTGCTCCTTATTTCTACCTGGCATATATACAAATCACACCCTGATCATGAAAGTAGGAATGTATTGTTGCTACATAACTTTGTATGGAGAGTTGGTGTTTAACCTTCTGACATGTGTAGAAAGGTATTTGGCTATTGTTCATCCGCTCACCTACCGTGTGTTAAAAAATATCCGTGGGATCAGAATCAGAAACATTACCATCGGATATGCTTGGTTCATGTGCCTCGGGTTAACCACCATGTTTAAAGGTTTACAATTACCACATGCAGTCATTATTCATTTCGGCTTTTTTATTCTCTCCATTCTGACCATATCATTCTGCAGCATCTCTGTTCTCTGCATTCTGATTCGTCCGGGACCAAAACCAGGGGGCAGCGTTAACCGTTCAAGGCGGAGGGCATTCTGCACCATCACAGTCATATCCAGTGTGGTATGGCTGTGGTTTGTCGGCCTTCTTGCATACCACTCCTTGAGCCAGTCCGTTTCGGTGGACAGCAGTGTTGAATGTATGTTCTTGGCCGCCATCGCCTGGTTCAGTCTGCCTTGCTCTTTGGTATTACCTCTCCTTTACCTACAGAAGACCGGAAAATTGTTCTGTTGCTGCACTTAACAGCATCCCCTTTGAGAACCAGATTTTTTTTCTTTTATTTGGATCATCTTGAAAAAGTGAAACTCTAAAATTAAGACACATCCAAGTTTTAATAAGTGTCTTTTATGTTCACCAACCTCGAGGGGCTCTTGACATAAGAGAGAGCTGTTCCTCCTTGACCAAGTGAAATGTCAACAGCCTCAGCCCAAGTACTGTTCCAATTCCACAAGATCGAGAACGGACTAAATCCCGGATGTTGTTCTCGCCCCTCCCCCTTTAACCAGAATGCATCAGAGCAGACTTGTGTGTTCTAAAGCTGTCAGTTTTCCCAGCGTGCACCCCGGCAGCAGCAGCTTCCGGAGCAGCGCTCACAGAGCTCAGAGTATTAAGTTAAAAGTTCATTTTCTGTTGCCATTGTTCTACAAATGTGTGTTTTAAGATAATTTGAGGTGAGAATATTATACTTCTAAGCTTCACTATGTAAAATGAAGAGTAGTGAGTTAAAAAAAGAACTTTTAACTTACTACCCTAAGCTGTGTGAGTGCACCTATGCAAGCTGCTGATGATACAGTGTGTGACAGTGTGGTGTCTTGTCACTATGCCTCCAACTGATCATGCGCCTTGGCTACTTGTCCGAGGGGATATCCATTTGGCTCCCTGGGTGATGCGCTTGACTTTCACCTGGGAGTCTTTGGTTCAAATCCCGCCTAGGCCCTCTATAGCATGCACCTTGCCACATTTATATAAAAGCCCCTCCAAAAATTTTCATACACTGTGTTTTTTCATACACTGTGTTTTGTCCATCCATCCATCTTCTCCCATTTCATCCTTCAGGGTCGCGGTTGGGCCAGTGCCTATCTCCGGCAGACTATGGGCGTAAAGCGGGGTACACCCAGGACAGGACACCAGTCTGTCGTAGGGCAACACATAGACATATGAAGACGTACAACCATGCGCGCACACACTCACACCTAGGGACAATTGAGAGATGCCAATTAACCTAACAATCATGTTTTTGGACTGTGAGAGGAAGCCGGAGTACCCGGAGAGAACCCACGAATGCGCAAGGAGAACATGCAAACTCCATGCAGAAAGACCACAGGCTGGGATCGAACCCGGAACCTTCTTGCAAGGCTACAGCGCTAACCACTTCTCCGCCGTACACACTGCCTTTTGTCCGACACAAAAAAAAGTTTTATCTAGAGTATTGAATCTTTAACTGAAACTGTTGAAGAGCAAATGTCAGTGATGCACACAGGAGCGACTCCACTTCCACTTTTGCCTGTGGCCTTCGGGTCCTGAGAGGTGAGGTTTCAACTCAAGCTACATACGTAGCTACCTCCAAATCCCTCCTTAGAAGAGTCTGTACTTGCTGGACCGAGCTGGACTACATGCTATCTATGATTGATAAAGAGCTAAACGTAGTGATTGTTTTACCTGCTGTTCAAATCAAGTTGAACGCAGTGTTCTGTGAACTCACCTGCTGAACTATCCAGTTTTGGTCAACCCAAGTTTGCTGATGGAACAGCAGCAATCAATTGCTGTTTGTCGAGGAGCCGACAGAAGCTGCTGACCCATGACATACAGGTTCTGCTGCTGTTTTGAACTGTGCAGCTGCTACTGCTACAGAGCTATCTAAGCCATGGTGGACACTCTTTTCCAAGGCCGCTGTAAGTGATCAAATGAAAGCCTGCAAAGTTTCCTTTTGTTATTGCAACAGTTAAATCCAAGTCTATCCAAGAACTGCCTGTAGGACGAACAGATTGGACCGATGACTGGGTTTCTAAGTTGAAAAGAATCGAACCAAGCCAGCCAGGTACCCTCTGTCCACCGAGCCAACACACTAAGTAAGTAAGTACTCTGCTTAGGTATTGGTAGAATTGCTGTTTTTACATGTGTTGTTTCATCTGAAAAAGATTTTAATTCCACTGCTGATGTTTTTAAGTAAGATTTCTGAACTGAATGCTAATGTTCACTGAGTCTGACTGAACAAACAGCGCAGTGTGTTTCTGTCTGTGTTTTCCCCCCTTTGTTTGAAGAAGCTGCAACTTTTGGACTTGCTGGCATCATGAGCCCCAAGCTACCTCGTCTTCGGCCACATGGTAGCAGCCGTTTTGTGAGTTCTCTAACGGCTTTTGTACTAGCTGACCCCGCCCGGGACCGGGTCTCCTTGACCATTTTCTCAATATGCGTGCTTGTACGTTCTGATGTACTTGTGTGCTTGTGAAATGTCATCAGCCTTGGCCCAAATACTTTTCCACTTCACAAGAACACAAGACCAAGAATGGACAAAATCCCCGGACGTTGTTCTTGATTCACCCTCTTTACCCAGCATACATCAGAGCAGACTTGTGCATTCTTCGAACTGGCAGTTTTCCTGGCATGCACTAGTGGCAAGGTGCACACTACAGAGGGCCTGGGTGGGGTTTGATCCCAAGACTACCGGGTGAAAGTCACATGCGCTGACCAGTCAGCCAAAGGGTTCAAACCCCCCCGGGGCCCTCTGTAGTGTGCACCTTGCCACATTTGGCATTGTTGGCAGGATCCATGTGCTATCCTGCTAAAACGGTCCATGGATTCTAAAATTAATTGTGGCTGCCTGCGTGGCCTTGGCCAAGGGGATATCCCTTTGGCTGACTGGTTAGCGCGTGCGACTTTCACCTGGGAGTCTGGGGTTCAAACCCCGCCTGGGCCCTCTGTACTGTGCACCTTGCCACATAAACTAAGGAAACTTTAAAAACAAAGAGCCAAGGTTGTTGATTTAAGAATTCATGTGTAAAAAAATATTCCCAGTGACAGTGATGCAATATTGGTTGATGTCTGTTTTCCCTGGTATCTGCTTGGTTGCAAAAAGAGGTAGAGAAATGCATCAGCCAGACAATTTTAGGCTAATATTAGCTTTTTTCCCATCTCTTTCATCAGCACTGGCCCATCCATTCATGTGTTTTCAGATTAATTAGTGCATTCAGCCTCACTCTGTGAAGAACCTCTTAAACACAGTAGGTAAAACATAAAGAGATAACGTGTCATGTTCTGTGATCATTACATTTGAATACTGTATTCAAATCTAATGGACTCTTTTAAGTGAAAATATGCAGATGTCATTTACCATTTTGACAATTTGCTGTAGATTTATTAGGTTTAGGTCAGGTTATTTTAAAATGAAATATTTCTATGTATGAAAAGGATTTTAAATGGAAAGAAAAAAAAACATATGAGAATTGTGCACCTAGCCATGAAGGTTACCAAATGATGCATTTCATTAGTAAAATGATATTATTTTATGTAATTGCCCATGAAGAAATTGCAAACTCTGGATGCATTTTGCATGCTAAATGCTGTGTAGATCAGGTTTAATTTACATCTTTAAATGCTTTAATATCCCCATGGCAAACTTTCATTTGATTCTTAAACTTAGAGGAGAAACAGCCGAAATATACCTCTTGCAAGAAACTGTTTTTTTGTAAGTTTTTTTTTCTCTTCTTTACATTTCATAGTAGCTGTATCTTAACATATATGTTATAATTGTAGAATTGTGTAAGTTCTTTATAAAGATTCCAAGCTCTTTTTTAATCATAGTGCTTTTATTTTATGTCCTGCTCCTCACTTTCTCTTCTTTTTTTTGTTTGAAGTTAATTCAAATATATAAATTTGATCTGACAAGGAAAAGATGAGGAAAAAATTTGGAAAACAAATGTTGTTCTCTAAAAAATTATTTTTAACTTTCAATAAAGTGTTAAAGTTGGTTGAACAGTTTTAGTTTACCATTTTTATGGATATGGACAGATATTGGCATGCAGGGCCTAGAATTATGGCCTGGACCTAAAAGTGAAAAGTACATATATATTATATATATTGCTGTGTATATTTGTGGTTGGACTGAGATCATGATAAATTGAACAAAGCTCTGGAAGATACTCAAAGCTTGAGGTAATTTTGGAGCCTAAACCAGATTTTATGCCTGACCTCTGTGCTATTTGTCTTCTAAAAGTTGTAATGTTCTCCTATAAACTTTGAGACGTTGGTATCTCACGGTGTAAGAGTTACCAAGGTGGGGAATCAGGCAAAAGGGACTTAACTCAAATTAATTCAATGCTTTTCAAAGAATATTGAAAACCACTGTTCTCCACCTTTGCCTATCACATAAAATAAGGACTTAAGCATATATTACTTTTCAAGGTTGTGTAGATTAAAAGCTTGAGGGAGTCGCCTTTATTTCTCTCAATAACGTTGCATGGTTAGAGAGGAGCTAAAAGAAAAGACACTTCTCTGATTTGCTTCTTTTTAAAAATCATATGTGCTGTTAGAAAACTAATGTTTATTATGCTTTCTAGATGAGAGTAGATGAGTTTTATTGATCTCACAGCGGAGAAATTCACATGTCACATACTGGCAAAGTAGATAAGAAGGTGCAAACAAGGAGGAAAAGGTGCATTAAGAATAGACAAGCAAAAAATCACACAAAATTAAAGATAATAAATAAGGGATAAAAGAAAATCTAAATCTAAAACTGCTTGTGTTGTCTCCTTTTTTCTTTCAGCTGGTTAGATCTCCTGCCTTTAGTGGGCTCCAACCTGCGATGAATTTCTCTTCCTCCAACTTCTCCACTCAGAACTTTTTTGTGGGATGCTTCACATTCCAAACAGTAAATCACTTATATGCAGCCTTCTGCATCATCAACGACCTTCTCATCATCCCTCTTTATGTTACCGTTCTCTACCTGGGATTCCACCAGTGGAAACACTGCTGCTTTCTGTCCACTTTGACAACAAGCAGACACTCAGACCTCCTCACCTACAATATGGTTGCTATGGGGCTGATTGAAGTTTTGGCAGTCAATCTTTACCTAGTTGGTGCATACACAGGTTCCTTTGAATTATCACAATTTGGGCTTTTTACATTTAGTAATTGCTGGTATGGGAAACTGCCCATTCATACACTGATCTGCATTGAGTGCTACGTGGCTGTGGTTCATCCAGTCACGTACCTTAGTCTGAAAAATAAGACTGGGAGGCAGATTAGAACCTCCATCATCGGTGGGCTTTGGCTGCAGCTTTTTGTATTATCAGGTTCAGCATTTTTTTTGAGCAACATTGTGAACATGATTCTTTATACATGTCTTTTAGTCTTTGCCTTCATATTTATTTTTTTCTGTTGCATTTCCGTTCTATGGGCACTGAAACGAGCAGTACCAGGACAAGCAAATCGGGACAGGGAACAGATTCATCAAAGCAAGAGAAGGGCCTTTTTCACCATCCTAACCATTATGTGCACTGTGCTGTTGACTTTAGTGTGGGTTCTGCACAGTAATTTTTTCTTATTCTTATCACAGATGCAGTTCATGGAGAAATGTCTGTGGATAGCATTTTTTCCCTGGTTCTGTTTGCCATGCAATACAGTGTTGCCTTTGTTGTATTTGCACCGAACGAGAAAACAGCTCCGATACGCAGAGACCTCCGAATAAATAAAAGCTACGTAAAATCCCCCATAGACAATTATTAAAAGAGTAAAAGAAACCACTGTTTTGCTATCGAACAGTGCTTACAATCGTATCATAGAAGACATTTGTATCTAGTTAAAACCAAATTTAGGAATACTTTAATTTTGTTGGTAGTATTAAGAATATATCATGTTTATTCGTGAACTAATTGATGCAAAATATTTGGGTCGATGTAAGGAGTATGATTGGATTAAGCTGTTTGTAACAGAGATCTTTGTTTTTGAACATAATAAGCAAATCAAGGGAACATCTAATCTTTGATTTTTTTGGAGAAAGCTTTCCTTTTTTTTGCCTCTGTAGATATGCTATTACCACACGTCTCTTCTCTCTGTATGAACCACTATTGCATTCTAAATACCCACCCACATTACATCCCTTTAGCCAACTGGATGCCTTTAGCTCATCTGCTTATCCGGCTCTACACTCTGAGCATTCTCTCGCTGCAGCACAGAGTGTCCTTTTGAAAAGTAGCTTTAATTAATCAAGTCAAAGAGCCACATTAGGTTGCAAGTAATGTAATATCATTACAAATATTAGAAAAGTAGACAGTTACTCTGTAACAGAAAACGCTGTAAACGCCGTTATTAAGCATTACTGCCAACGTTTATCATCAGATAAACAATACGGGTATTGTTTAACTAAGTGTTTACTGTCTTTTAAGGCCAAACCGAAGCTAACATGTCCAATAGCAGCTAGAGTGTGTGAGCGCTCTTCTGAAATAATACTAACATATCTTGAGTTTCAATAATAAATGTCTGATTAAGTTTAGTTCAGAAGGGTTTAAACAGTAGGTCATTTTATGGCCATTCAATACACTAAAATACTTAAATATGACTGAATTATCTCTTTAAAAGGAGTTTTCTTGTCGGTTTGGCGCTTGTGGCTTTTTTTACAACACAGTTTATTAATGAATTCATTGAACTTGCTCCCTAAACATAAGATTACAAACCGCTCACATTCTGACACACATAAGAGGTACAATTCAATTCAGTTTATTACCAAAGTCCCTACCTATAACATATGTAATCTCAAGGCATTTTATGGACACAATACATTAACACCGATTGATGGTGATAATTGGCACTTTTAACGAGATTTTATGAATCTATGCAATCTACCACCTTCGTTAGTTACCGAGTAGCCAAGAAGCACTTTCCGACACATCCACCTTTCCTTCGACTGAATTAATAAATTTCCCTTCCTATTCTAAAACACCTTTGTTGTTTCATCAGAAAAATCACATGAAATTAACCATCTAAAGAGGTATTTGGCAAATCATTCTTATATCCTATTTTACCACCGTTTTATTTACCTCCTTGATTTTCATTGGGATTTTGGAATAAACACCTTCTAATAGCTCCAAAGTAGTTATGTTCTTTCAAATTTCTTTCAGATAAACATTGGTTCTCAAACAAAAACTCCATACTACATTGTTACATCAATACATCATTTTATTGGTAATGGTTTTAATTGGGTATGTCAATTTTATTTGCCCCTTTTCACTTCTCACTTAAACTGTGTTTAAATAGTTGGTTAGTAGTTTAATGGACTTTTGCTCTCTTACTTAATAGTCTTTAACTGAAATATGTTTAACATAGAGTTGAATAGTTTTTGTTAATAACTTCTCTGGTTTTTGCAAAATTACATATATATATATAGATCCTTTTTCCATGTGCTCCAAGGTCATAGATGTAACTGATTTATGATATAAGCAAACTAAGACTTTGTTTACAAAGGATCATTGCAGAAGAAGACTGAGGGGGAGAGGAACGGCTCCAGGATCCATATCATGAGACAAGTTGCTGAGGTGAAGGGTTAATGATGACTGCCTTGGTTTCTGAGAGTTGCCAGTTCCCGATAAGAAGAGGAGATCCTGTGTGAAGAGCTTAAGGACAATAGAGCTATAATTAATCAAAGCTGGACTTGTTTTGACCCTGAACGTAGGAGGATCGGTTGGTTAACCATATGTTGTAAAATTTGTTCATCTGTTTCTAAACCCCCATCCTTAGAAACATTGTGTGACAGTCTGGGGTCCTGTCACTATGCCTCCAACAGATCATGCGCCTTGGCTACTTGGCTGACTGGTTGATGCGTATGACTTTCACCCTGGAGTGCTGGGATCAAATCCCGCCCGGGGCCCTCTGTAGTGTGCACCTTGCCACAATTGTAACAGGGTTACACCAACTTTTGAATCAATAAATCTGTGGGCTGAGGCCATATGAACCCAGAACATACAGAGGCAAGTCTTTGGTTCTCACCTGCAGGTAAAGACAATGTCTCATTCTTGTGTCCTTTTTAATTTATAGATATTTCGACTCAACAAAACCAAAGTAGAATTTTTTTGGCACAAGCTTAACTTCTTGTGAGGAAGATTAACGATGAACACCATTTCCACTGTGAAGTTCAGAGGTGGAAACATCAGGTTTTCTGCAACAGGAAAAGGATGATTGATTTGTTTAAATGGAAGAATGAACAGAGCCATAAATCATGATATTTTAAGCCAAAACCTCCTTCCATCAGTGAGAAGCATCACTGCTCTAGAGGAGATCTGCATGGTGGAATGGGTCAAAATACCAGCTAGGGTGTGCAAACCAAAATTTATACTACAAAGTATTGAGTTCAACTTTTTGTTATTGATTGAATAATTCTTTTCCAGCTGGATTTTTTTTCTTATTTTGTCACTCAAAGTTGAAGTGAACCTATGATGAAAATTACAGAACTCTCTGATCTTTCTAAGTAGAAACTCTTGCACAATCGGTGACTGACGAAATACCTATTTGCTCTGCTGTATAAAGCAAAATATTTTATAGCATTTAAGTTTTATTCTTATAGCAATATACCTGTATCAGAGGCTCAATGAAGAGTTTTACTATTGCATATTTTTTTAAATATATTTTATCACTGTACTTAGTGTCATAAATTTACCAAAACTTGGTGATACATGTTTAGACCTGAATTTCCTTTCACTAAGAAAGGTATTAGTCCTAAATATGTTTACTGGTCAAACTGGGCAGCAGTTTTCACAGTTTGTGTTTTACTGGCTATCTTTACAGAATGAATGACTTACTGGTTTCAGATGGTCACATTATCTCCCTATTCTTGCACAATCAGACCCTAACTAAATATTTTCTTGCCCAGTTGTTTGGGAACTGATCCTAAACTCTTCTAAACATACAAAACCATTTATTTCTATAACTTCTCCATCAAATGTACTATTACAATATCTTTAAAAGAAGAAAAGAAATTGTCATAACCATTTGGAGAAGTTTCTGTCGATACACACTTCAAATGGATCAGATTAATCATTTAACAGATACAGTATTTATTGACAGTTTTAGTTTTGCACGGAGGTAAATAAAAGCAAATCTATTGTTTTTACTTTTAGTTGCAGCTCTTCTGTTTGTGTTCATCACTAAAAGGTCGGAGAGTGTAAAAGAAGTTGCATCATCAGTCAGGATCTCCTCCACATAAAAACTGATTTACATGCTTGCCTATGAGCTACTGACTTGAGAAAATGTATTATTTTCAGCACAGTGATATCATTGATGTTATGAAAATAAGCCACAGATGAAATGAAAGTTTATTCATCATCTTCTCTGTTCCAGATGCACTTTTGTGGCACAGCTGATGAAAAATGCAAAGCAGTATTATAGGTTTTGTCTTTAACAGGTGCCTATTTAGTTTGCATACAGTATCTTTTGAATATGCAAAAGGAAAATAAATCTTCTGTACAATTTTTACGATAACCCTCCTCAGTTTTGTGACAGTAATGAAAAAAGGAGACTTTTTTTTTAAGTCCAAAGGTCTCACAGATTCAAATTAGCAAGGCAGATGCTGAAAAGTGTTTTTAAATATGAATTGCTAAGGCTATGGGGGGTTATTTGTGAGTAATATACATTTCCATCCCTAAAGATGTGGTTCTGCTTAAATAAAATTTCCAATGTGTCAAGAAAACTAGTGGAAGAAGAAGCTTCTTTTTTTCACCAGTAATTATTTTCACAATGTTTCCACAGGTCAGTTTTATTTTAACAAAAATATATAATTATTCATATGAGATTATAATAAAATGAAACCATAAAGTAAATCTAATTTCCATTAGTCCATCCAGTTATCTAACATGGCACCCAACCTCAACTTTTTTATAAAGGTCATGGACCTACAGCCTCCTTTTCAGGCTGAGCCCAGGATTCAAGGCTGGACCCCCTTAGCCTCACCTAGCTTGATAAGCACCATGCAGAACCAAAGGGCTGTCCACAAGTGCACTTGGTACCAAGCTACCAATGAATTAACAAGAATTGATTTTGTGACGATATTGTTAAACCTATGGTGCTTTGTGGATCAAATACTGGCATATATGCCTAAAACCCCCAAACATGTGGTAAAAGTGACCTCTGGCAGAGTACCATCTTTAAAAGGCTTTTGAGCTCAGAAAGATAAAAATCTCACCAAGTCAAATACTCTACAAATTAAGATTTAGTTTATTGGTACAGCCTTTCTGTACTAATAGTGGTTATTTTAATGGAAACACTTCCTTTTGCAAATATCAATGAGATAGGGCTTGTTTTCTCTAATAAAAATAAAAAAAATCTAAATTTTATAAAAACTAATACATTTTATGGGAACCGCTAGCACCAGAGCACAATTAACAGACATATCAGTATATCAAATTATAATTATCAACATATGGATGTTGTTTCCTACCTTTGAAGAGGTGCTGAGGCAATATTATGAGGAACAATCTTCAATTGTTTATATTCCCTTTGTCCGTAAGGGTCCACAGATTAAAAGTAATCCAGTATATTTGTAATAAAAACAGTCCATGATGAGAAAATTGACACAGTCAGTTTTTGCCATTAAAAAAAAATCAATCCTAGAGCTAATAGCTCTGAATTACGGCTACAAAACAAAGCATGCCGTAGTATTTCTGGTTACAGCTTAGTACAGGGGTGTCAAAGTGGTTCCAGAAAGGGCCGTGTGGCTGCTGGTTTTCTTTCCACCCAAACAGTAGCACATCAGACTATACTCACCCCATCAAGTGAGTCTAGTCTTAACCTGATGATCTAATGAACCTGACCAGAGGGGCCGCTTTTCATTGGCTGATGCCCATTCTACATCATAGCGTGGCTACAATGCGCGAGGACGTCTCAGAAACACAAGCTAATGCAGTGCTAGACTACTACTGTACTAGCATACCGGCATAAAGTTTTC